>PVJA010001068.1:17316-114079 GCA_004027025.1 Myocastor coypus | reverse complement strand
AAATAGGAAAGTCAAGTAAAATGGCTAGATTCGTAGTTACACACAAATTATGAAGACTAAATAAAAAAGATAAAAACACAGAATAATCCAATAATGAGTAATTTAAAAAACTAGACACTAAAAAAGGACCCAATGCATTCAACACTGAATTCTACAAAAATGTTAGGGAAGACCTACTGCCAATACTCCTCAAATAATGAAATTGAAAGGAAAAGAATATTTCCAAAGTCATTCCTGGAAGCTGAGATAGCTGACTTCAAAACCAGGGAAAAACCCAACCAAAAAAAGTACAGGCCAATCTTTGTAATTAACATGATGCAAAGATCTTTAACAAGAAACTGGCAAGCAGAATGAAAAAAAAAACTCAAAGAGATCATCAATCATGACCAAGTAGGATTCATCCTGAGGATACAGAGATGGTTCAACATATGCAAATCAATAAACATCTAACATCACATAAACAAAAGCCAGAACAAAAAACCACAATAATCTCAACAGACACAGAAAAAGCCTATGACAGAATCACACATCTATTCATGATTAAAAACTCTGATACAAGCCATTTATTTCAAACCTATTGTCAACTTCATGTTCAAGAAGCAAATGAAAGCTTTCCCTCTGAAATCAGGAACAAGACAAGAATGTCCACTATCACCATTTCTGTTTAATATAGTACTCAAAATGTTAGTGGGAACACTAAGCAAGAGAAAGAAAGAAAAGGAGTATGTAGAAGAAAGGAAGAGTCATATTATCACTATTTGCAAAGGGCATGAGTCTCTATATAAAATACTCAAAAGATTTGGCCAAAAGACTCCTACAGTTAATAACTGAATTCAATAGCACAACAGGATACAAAATCAACACATAAAAACTAGTAGCACTCCTTTACACAAATAATGAACCCACCAAAAAAAGTTAGGAAAACACTACCATTCACAAAGACATCATGAAAAATTACCTAGGAATTAACCTAACCAATGAAATGAAAGTTGTCTCAATGAACATTACATTACTCTGAAAGAAAAAATTGAAGATAACATCAGAGAATTGAAAAATTTAGCCTATGCCTATATAGGCAGAACCAGTATCATCAAAACAGCCTTATCCAAAATTGATATATAGATTTGATGCAATCTCAATTAAAATATCAGGCTGGTGATATAGCTCTGTGGCTTAAGTGTCTGCCTGGCAAGCACAAGGTCTCAAGTTCAAACCCCAGTATTGAGAAAAAAAAAAGGTAAAACATCAACAGTGTTTCTCCCCAAGCTACCAAAAAAAAACTATCCTAAAATTCATATGGAACCAAAAAAGGCCCAGAAGAGCAAAAGTAATGGTGGATACCAAGAGGGGTCACAGGCTTGGCCTTGAAGTTATACTACAAAGCTATAGAGATTGAAAAAAAAGGGAAAAAAAAAACAAAAAAAAAACATGGCATTGTCAAAAACAAGCCGGACCTATGAATCAGTGGTACAGAAACAACCCCAGGCACATTCAGTTTGACCTTTGACAAAAGCCAGAAGCACACACTGAAGGAAAGGTAACATTTTTAACAAATGATACTGGGAAGACTGATTATGCACATGCAGAAGATTAAACTTAGATCCCCTATCCTTCACCGTGCTTTAAACTAAAATCCAAGTGGATCAAAATTCTGTTTTATTTTATTTTATTTTATTTTACATATTTGGTTATTACAGGGTCTCACTATGCAACCTGGACTCCTGGTGATCCTGTTCTCAGCCTCCCCAGCGCTGGGATTACAGGTGCGTGCCACCACACCCAGACTCTGGATGGCTCAGCCCACCCTGGGGGCGGGGCTGGCACAGCATGTGGTGCCAGGGATTGAACTGCTGACCTTGTGCTTGCCTAAGCAGGTGCTTTAGTCCACTGAGCTGTCTTGCCACACCCCAAAGTTCTAAATTTTAAAACAGAAACAAGTCTATGAAGACATAGACTTAAGCAAGTACTTCTGGAACAGAATCCCCTCTACACAAGAAACAACATCAAGAATCAAAATCAAGAATCAACAAATGGGATTGTATAAAATTAAAAAGCTCCTACACAACAAAGGAACAAACCAATAAAATGAAAAGACAGCTACAGAACAGGGGGAAAAGTCCTAGCCATTCCTTGGACATTGGACTACTATCTAAAATACATAAAGAACTCAAAATTGCAGGGCCCCCCCCCAAATAAAAGACCCCAAAAATGGGCAACTGAAATGAATAGACATTTCTCAGATAAGAAGTACAAAGGTTCCATAAATCTTTTAAGAAATAATTCACATCTCTAGCCATTCATGAGATGCAAATTAAAACAAAACAGATTTCACTTCACTCTAGAAAGTATGGGCACCATCAAGAAATCAAATAATAACCAATACGGATAAGGCTATGGAGAAAAAGGAACCTTCTACATTGTCAGTGCCTTAGTGTGTGAAATTTTCTCTTCTCTTCAACCTGCTCCTGGTCACTAAGTATTGCAGAGTTTAACTCCTTGCTCCTCTCATCCATTTTCTTTTCACGTCTCCACCAGAATCTAGACTCTGGTGTCTGTCACTTACAGATGAGTGGAATCAAGTCTCTCCACCATTATTATTTTTCTCTTTTTTTAGTGTATGTAGTACAAGGTCTACGTGGTCTCACTGCACAGATCAGACTCATAACGATTCTCCTGTTTTCAGCCTCCCAAGCGCTGGAATTCCAGCAGTGCAACACCACGCCCAGCCTCATTTGCCATCTCAGTGCACCCCAGGGACCGGGCTGACACAGCATGCTGGGGACTGAACCCGAGTTCCTGTGCCTGCCTAAGCTGGTTCTTTAGTCCACTGAGCTATCTGAATAGCCCTCTCTGTCTTTATTCTATGCTGTTCTCTAATTCCCCAACCACACTACTGTTAGAATTGTTTGTTTGCTTGCTTTTTTATTTCCCAATATAGAGCTTTCCAATGCCATTGAGGAACAGGAAATTTACTTACTAGTGCAGTAAATGTTTGCAATACACAGTATTACATTCTTTGCATGAAGTGGCACGTGTCCATAATCTTTTTTTTTAATTTTTTTTAATATTTTTCTTGTTTCAGAACTTTTGTGTGTTTGTTTATTTATTTTTATGGCCAGGTCAGCCTGCCCTGAGGGCAGGGCTGGCGCAGCATGTGGTGCCGGGGATCGAACCACGGTCCCTGCAGCCGCCTGCAGGCGCTTTAGACCACTGAGCCATCCTACCAGGCCCCAACGTGTTCATAATCTTATTGTCTTCTATCCCCTTCCCATAACCTCCCCCTCTCTTCCTTCTCCATCTCTTGAGCTCTTTCCCATTTGAGAAAGATTTATCTCACTATTTCCTATCACCTGTCTTTTATTTTGCTCTTTATTTCTATTTGGAACATCTCAGATAAAAGAAACTAGGTGATATTTAAGCTCGTGTGCCTGACTTGTTTCACTTAACACTAGGGTCTCAAGGTGCATCCATTTCCTACGGATGACTCCGGTTTACTCTTCTTTAGGGCAGAGCAGGGCTCTGTCATGTGTAAAGACAACAGCTTCTTTATTGATGCATCTGCTGGTGTGTATACAGGTCCCTTCCAAGGGTGAGCTGTTATGGGTTGTGCTGCGGGAACATGTATCACTGTAATATAAAGACATTAACTCGGGGTTGGGGAGATAGCTCCGAAGCACAAGTGCCTGCCTGGCAAGTACAAGGCTGTGAGTTCAAACCCTGGTCCCATGAAAAAAAAAAAAAAAAAAAAAGACATTAACTCTTTCAGGAAGATACCGAGAAGAAGAGCTAGGTCACATGGAATTTCTAGTTTTAATGTCTTCTTTTATTCTTTTGTATTTATTTGCTTTGAAAGAATACAAAATAGAGAGAGAAAGAAAAACCTGTTAGAAATGATACAAAGATTTCGCTCAACAAAGTAATAGGAATTCAACAATGGTTGCTGTATTACATGATGCTATTTTCAAATTAGTTGTTCACATCACCAAATAAAAATGTGTAAGATTCATTTAAAAAAAATGACAAAGAAGAAATTCAAGAGATGGGGACCAGGTGTGGTGGCACACGCCTGTAACCCCAGTACTTGAGAGGCTGCGTCAGAAAGATAAGTGCAAGTTCAAGACCAGCCCGGACTACAAAAGTGAGCTCAAGGCCAGCCTGAACTGCATAGCGAGGCCCTGTCTTAAAAAGACAAAACAAGAAAGAAAAAGAAATTCAAGAGAAGAAAAAATTCAGACTTAAAAAAACAATTAAGCATTAATTGCTCCTTTCAAAAGACCTCCACAATACAATTATCCTACTAGCCTACTGTGGGGGTGGGGCTGGCACAGCACATAGTGCTGGGGATCAAACCACAGTCCCTGTGGTTGCCTAAGCTTGCCTAAGCAGGTGCTTTAGACCACTAAGCCATCTCGCCGGCCCCTCTATAGTGAGAAAAAATGATCTCTCTCTCTCTGTCTCTTCTCTCTCTCTCTCTCTCTCTCTCTCTCTCTCTCTCTCTCTCTCACACACACACACACACACACACACACACACAGGTTCTTGCCTCCAACTTGCTGTGTAGCCCAAGAGTTACCGGCATGTAACTATCAGTCCCACCCTGATATGTATCTTGATTAAAGCAGTTTTTGCATGGCTGGGTACATGTCAAAAGGCACTGAATTAGGTAACAATCTGCATTGTATTTAAATTTTTAAAACGTCAATTCAAAAGCATCATTTCCTATTAGAAATTTTCTCTGAGCCCCACATCTAATACAAAATGATTTAGATACCCTTCTTCAGAAAACCCATAACACTCTACAAATAATTCTATAATAACTTTATAGGTTTTAACTTATTCCATTGTGCATTCATAACTACTGCACTTGTTTACTTCACCAGACTCTTCAGAGAACAAAAATCTGGTCCTAATAGTTTGATTTCCTTAACACCCATTATACATCTGTGGTATCTCCAGCACCATAGAAATCTCTCCACAAATATCTACTGAATAAATCAAAATGAAGTTTAATGACAGATATAAGATGGTGGACAGGCTAGCAAGTTGGAGAATGGAAGATCCTTGGGTAGTAGACTCGAGCTGTAAAGTATAAGGGAGGGAAGGGGAGAGAGAAAGAGAGGGAAAGGAGGAATGGAAGGAAGGAAGGAAGGAAGGAGGAAGGAAGGAAGAAAGGAGGGAGGGGGAAGGAAGGAAGGAGAAAGGAAGGATGGAAGGAAGGAAGGAAGGAAGGAGGAAGGAAGGAAGAAAGGAGGGAGGAAGGAAGGAAGGAGGAAGGAAGGAAGAATGAAGGAAGGAAGAAAGGAAGGAAGAAGGAAGGAAGGAAGAAGGAAGGAAGAAAGGAGGGAGGAAGGAAGGAAGGAAGGAAGAAGGAAGGAAGAAAGGAAGGAAGGAAGGAGAAAGGAAGGAAGGAAGGAAGGAAGGAAGGAAGGAAGGGAGGGAGGAAGGAAGGAAGGAAAGAAGGAAGGAAGGAAGGAAGGAAGGAAGGAAGGAAGAAGTGAAAAGTATACACATCAATCACAACTGAATTCAGCTTGCAAACTACTCCCACCCTTTGACACACATATACAACAATGTTCCAGCACTTCCTTTACATGTCTTAGTAAAATAATTTGGACCAGGATCTGTGCTTGGGCACCCCTTCCCAAGGTAATGAAATTCCTATATTTATTCTGCTCCAATCCCACAAATTGGTCCTAACCAGAAGTCTGGAGAAGCCACTTCCACAGTGAACTTATGACCCATTACTGGTCAGCAGGAAGGATGGCAAATCAATTTTCTAAAAAAGGTTTGGCTTGCTTCTGCTTTAGACAATTCAACTCTAATCTCTTCAAAACATATAGTGAAGGGCCCGGCAGGATGGCTCAGTGGTCTAAAGCGCCTGCTTAAGAAAGCTTGGGCAACTGCAGAGACTGTGGTTCGATCCCCCGCACCACATACTGTGCCAGACCTGCCCTTAGGGCAGGCTGAGCCGGCCATAAAAATAAATAAATAAATAAACAAACAAACAAAAGTTCTTTTTTTTTTTGCCTTTTTGAGACAGGGTCTCACTATGCAGTTCAGGCTGGCCTACAGGGTCTCACTATGCAGTTCAGGCTGGCCTTGAGCTAAGTTTTGTAGCCCAGGCTGGTCTCGAACTCGCACCGATCCTCCTGCCTCAGCCTCCCGAGTGCTGGGATTACAGGCATGAGCCACCATGCCCGGCTAACAAACAAAAGTTCTGAAACAAGAAAAAAATAAAATAAAATAAAAATTCTTTAAAAAAAAAAAAACATAGTGAAGCGAGCTTTTTCACTCCTATAATTAACTGCATTGAAGTATATATTAGTCTGAAAATTTTACATCATAAATAAGACTATGGTTGAATTCTCCAAAAAGGCTGTAATGTGCTATAGAAATCAACACAACATTGACAAGCATTGGCAGCGTGGCAGGTGCCACCAAGGAGGGTGGAATCCAGAGGGGGTCCTTTACTGACTTAGAGCACAACTCCAGCCTACGATGACTGCCAGTGTCCTTCTGTGATGCATAAACCTTCCTACTCTGTGCTTCACAGTCAGTACTTTTATACCATGGCAAATCTCCTGAGAACGCAAATTTTATCTTCTCTCTCGAGCATCACAATAGCCCAGTCTGACATCACAAGGTCCTGAGTTCATTTCCTGGTTACCACGCCCCCCCCCATGCAAAAAAAAAAAAAAATCCTTAACATAATATTCTAAAACTGAAAACCAAAGGGTTTTTGTTTGGTTTTGGTTTTGGTTTTGGTTTTGTTGTTGTTGTTGTTGTTGGTGGTGGTGGTGGTGGTGGTGGTGGTGGTGGTGGTGGTGATGGTGGTCTTTTTGAAACAGAGTCTCACTATGCAGTTCAGGCTGGCCTTGAGCTCACTTTTTGGAGCCAGAATTGTAGCTGAATGATTCAATAATCCTGGGCTAGTGAGATAGCTCAGTGGACTAAGCACCTGCTTAGGCACGTTCAGGGACAGGTTCGCTCACCTGCAGCACATGCAAACCCACACCACTGCCAGGTGTGCTGAGCCAGAGTCCGAGTCCAGGTGTGATGGTGCACACCTGTAATCCTAGTGCTGGGGAAGCTGAAAACAGGTGGATCACCATGAATCCAAGCTGCATAGTGAGACCCTGTACCACATACATTAGATAGATAAATAGATAAATAGATAGATGGGTAGATAGATAGATGATAGATAGATAGATAGATAGATAGACAGACTGATAGATAGATAGGTAGATAGATAGACTGATACATACATACATACATACATACATACATACATAGAATAATTATATAATGTCAAAGTCCTCAAGGAGGTATACATATAGTTTATCCATCAGATGTTGAAATTACTCCCATAGGTATGATGTCCAGTTGCCAGGCACAATAAAAGAGATATACTGTTTTTCAAACCAAATAAAAAGAAATTAGGTAAATTATAATTTCTACTTACTATTTTTATAATTTATTATATTTTTAACAATAGCCTATAAGTAAGCAGTGTAGGATGGACTATCAGCCATGTAATACAACATTTAGGAGGGCAAGAACCAACTCATTGTCATGCTTTGCCTTCTGTAAAGAAGTTGGTTCTGCATTAAGGAAAGCAGAACTAAAAAAAGTTCCAGGGCTGGCAAGATAGCTCAGTGGCCTAAAGCACCTGCTTAGGCAAGGGGCCTATAGCTCGATCCTGGCACCATATGCCAGGTCAGCCTCTCTCTCTGGTTGCGCTGAGCCGTCCAGAAAAAGAAAGTTTCACTTTTATCCAGCATTGTGACTCAATCTGTTATTATTCAAATGGACACAATCAACCATCACAACTCTAGTTATCAGTCACCCCTCTTTGATGTATTAACGTGTAAAAAGTACTAATACCATTTCCATGTATAGAACACTCAACAAATGTCTCTCATTTACATTTCTCTTTTTACATTTGCTGGGACAAATACCCAACACTCAAAATGAAGCAAGGAAAGGTTTATGTAGCTCACAGTTACTGGAGGTTTCAGTCCATACTCAGCTGGTTCCCAGGCAGAGTGGTACATGGCAGAGAATAACTTTTCATGGTGGTGGCAAAGAGCAAGAGCGAAAGGGAGGGTTAACAGCAACCATGGCAACAGAGAACAAGTCTGTCTTTCTGTCTCTCTTATGTTACGTTCAGGCTATCCACCCCAGGCTGTGTACACCACTCACACCCATAATCCCAGCAGTACTTAGACCCATAATCCCAGCCATGGATCATGAATTAATCACAAACTGTAGAGCTGCACCTCAGTGACTACAGGAGGCTTTGGGGGACAAATAAAAACCATAATAAAAAGTTAACTCATTCCTTTTAATGTGCATTACAGTTATTTTGTAGTAATTTTTTAAATGCGTGTTGCTTCAGGTTCTATTTTCTCTTTCCCATAGGAGATGGAAGCTTTCTGCAAGCAAATGAGCAGGAACTATCTTGAGCGAAAGGTAAATAGAACCTTAATCTACCGGATTAGAAGTATTCATGTCACATGGCATTCATATATCATGGTTACATGTGCATCAGGTACCTCAGTGCTATTCCAATCCCCCCCACTTTGCTAGGCCTTTCTTATTTATTTATTTATTTATTTATTTATTTATTTATTTATTTATTTATTGTCTTTTTGAAACCGGATTTCACTATGCAGTTCAGGCTGGCCTTGAACTCACAGCAATTCACCTGCCTCAGCCTCCTAAATGCTGGGATTAGAGGCATGCACCATCACACCTGGCCCTCTTGGTCCCTTTATTTTTTCAAAGGATCTAATTCCCTACTTTCTATTGTCTATCTTTTATTTTTGTTCTACATATTTTACATTTCTGCTATAAGAGAAACCATTTTAAAGTTTGTGTGTCATATTTCACTTAACATTATGGTGTCAAGGTATATTGATTTTCCTACAAATGTCTCAAGTTTATCGTTTCTTATGACAGTTTCTATTGTATATAAATACCATTTTTAAAAATCTTTTATTTATTTGGTACAGGGTCTCACTATGCAACTTAGATTCATAGTGATCCTCCTATCTCAGCCTCCCCAGAGCTGAGATTATAGGCTGTATTTTGGTGGCTGGGTTCTAGGGCAGAATGGCCTATGGTCCCAGGGATTGAACCTGGGTCCTTGAGCTTGCCAGGCAGGTGCTTAGACCACAGAGTTACCTCCCCAGCTCCACAATGTCTTTATCAACTCATCTGGTGATGAACAGAAAGGCTGCTTCCATGATTTAGCTAATATGAATTGTGCAGCTATGAATATGGGTGTGCCTGTGTCACTATAGCAGGAGGTCTTTCTTTCAGGAAGGTATCTAGAAGGGGAATAAATAGTTGGGTTGAGCACAATTCTTACCTTTAGTTTTTTGAGAAATCTCCTTACTGATTTCCATAATGGTTTTAGTACTTTACAATCACACTTACAATGCATTCATTATTATTTTTGATTTCTTGATGACCATCCTTTCTGGAGTACAGTAAAATATGCCTTGTTTTAATTTATACTTCTTGAATACCAGAGATAGTAAAGCTTTCTTCAAAGATCCGCTGAACATTTGTGCTCCTTATCTGAAGTGCCCAAGTCACTATCTTTTTTTTTTAAGTCTTTTTGAGACAGCACCTTGCTATGTAGTTCAGGCTGGTCTTGAACTCACTTTGTAGGCCAGCCTGGTCTTGAACTTACAGTAATTCTTCTGCCTCAGCCCCTCAAGTGCTGGGATTACAGGCATGTGCTGCCACACCCAACTAAGAGTTTTATCTATTTTAGCTTTGGACAGATTGTTTCTGTTTTAACACTTAGACCTTGCATCCATTGTGATTTTAACCTACTGTGTGGTGAGAGAGATGGCTCTAGGGCCAATCTTCTGCACGTGCATAGCCAGCTTCCAAGCATCACTCCTTGAAGACACTATCTTTCCCTCAGTGTGTGCTTCCAGCCCCTCTGTCAAAGGTCAGATAATTCTATGTGCCTGGGGTTGTTTCCGCATCCTTTATTCTGCTCCACTGATTCTTATGTCTGGAGTTCTCTTTTCTCATTACAATGCTGTTATTATTATTGTGGTTTTATAGTTTAACTTGAAGTCCAAAACTGCTATCCTTTCTACCTTGCTTTTATTGCTCCAAACGACTTTTGCTTTCCTGGGTCTCTTCTGGTTCCATAAGAGTTTTGGGATTGTTTTATGCAGTTTTGTGAAGAACAGTATTAATATTTTGACTGAGAGTACATTAAATCTCTGTAACAGTTTTTGGAAGGATGGCTGTTTTGCCAGTATTGGTTCTGCCTATTCAGGAACAGAGGTTGTCTTTCCATCTTCTGTTGTTGATTTCATCTCAGTTTTCACAGTAGAGGTCTTTCATCCCTTGCTTAGGTTAAGTGCTAAGTATTTAATTTTTCTTCATGCTATTGAATGTCAGTGTTCTCTAGTTTCTTTCGCATCGAGTTCATTTTGGTGTATAGTACCACTATTAATCTCTGCATGTTGATTATGCATCCTGCCACTTGCTGAATTTGGTTACTAATTACAGGAGGTTTTGGTGGAATTTTTTGGGTTTGCTCTATAGAGAATCATGTCATCCATAAATAATAAAAATTTGACCTCTCCCTTTCCTGTATGCATTGCTTTTATTTCTTTCTCTCCTGACCACTGTGGTTGTTTTAAACTTTATTTATTTATTTATTTATTTATTTATTTATTTCTTGTTTCAGAACCTTTATTTGTTTATTCACTCATTTTTATGGCCGGCGCAGCCCACCCTGAGGGCAGGACTGGCGCAGCATGTGGTGCCGGGGATCAAACTGCGGTCCCTGCAGCCACCTAAGCTTTCCTAAGCAGGTGCTTTAGACCACTGAGCCATCCCGCCAGGCCCCTGTGGTTGTTTTAGATACTGCATTGAACAGAAATGGTGATATGGACACTCTTGTTCCTGAATTTGGAGCTTTCCCCACCTAATATGTTATCAGTACGTTTGGCATAAATGGATTTTATCAGATGGAGATAAGGTCTTACACCTATTTCTTTGTATTTTATTAGACTCTTCTGTGTCTGCAGAAATAGTCATGTGATTTTGTCTTATCTGGTCAATGTGATATACTGCATATATTGATTTATGCATGTTGAACCAGTCTTATGTTACTGGGATAAAGTCTACTTGATCAACACCTCTCCAAGATATTTAGTTAACATTGTCCTATTTGCTTGTTTACTGGGAAAGCAGCACAATGTATTCCTGTAGAGATTAGAAACTAGCATCTTAAAGAAGCAAAGAACAATAAAGTTTAGGGTGGGTTGTAATCTGTTACTTAGAGATCTTAGAAGACTAGGATCTAAAAAAGGTGTAACAGCTTAATGCTGATTGATATCTCCACCCTTACTTAAGACGTTGGTGATCTCTTCTCCACCCTGTTAATCTTCTATTGTGTGACCTAAACAAAAAGGACATGCTTCTAGACTTCTGGGCTCACTTCAAGAGAGACAGATCTCAGTGAGTCCTCTGAGCTACCTTCATGGGGTTTTCTCATCGTTTCTTTCGGCACCGACGCAGAACATTACAACACATTCCAACAAATATTAACTAGGAAACATGAGTTCTGGCTCTGATGCTACCAGTTACCATGAAACCTGGGGCATTTTTCACATTTCTCAGCTCTTTTTGTCCTATTTGAGGAAAGGAAACAAGATGAAAAAGAGGGGAGGAGGAAGGGAGAAAGAAACCAGTAGTGGAAGAAAGGAGGGAGAGAAAAAGAGAATTAAAGGAGAGAGGAAAAGAGAGGAGAGGAGAAGAGAAAAAGAGGAGAGGAGAGGAGAGGAGAGAAAAAACAGAGGGGGGGAAGAGAGGGAGAAAATAAAGGAGATTATACAGGGCAGCGATGGACATCCTTCCAATTCTGAAAACCAGACTGATTGAGACTATAATTCGAAGTCCCTTTTCAATTCTGTAGCAAATCGCATTATTTTGATCAGTTTTTAAGATATTTGTGTTTGATAATCTTTATAGCACTCCTATCACATTTGACTTTTGGAAGTAATCCTTACCCTACTCCCAGATCTTCCTTTCCTTGTTTGGTATCTCAACTGAAAAAACACATACTCACACATCTGAAAAGAAACAAGGCTCTGTGCCAGTCTCATAGAAGGGATAAACCTTGACTCTTCAAGGACACTGTGGGAGACTAAAGGGGAAGAGTTGCAGACTAAATGTCTCTTGGGGCCTGCTGAAAATTCATTCGAGCCAAAGCCCAGGCCTGGCATGTGAGTGGTACTGCCCGGGCCTGTCAGATCGCCACTAGAGCCAGAGCCCAGGCCTAGCATGTGAGTAAGATCACTAGGGGTCTGCCAGAAACTCGTTCGACCCAGTACCCAGGCCAGGCATGTGAGTGGAACTTCATCCATCAGACAGACCCAGTTTGGAAGCCTGTAGCAGAACTCCCTGCAGAGAGGCTAGAGGCAAGACCCACCCCACTGATCCAGGAGCAGAACATCTTGCCAGAGTGGCACAGCAGGTTCACCTCCAAGGGCTACAGCAGGAAAAAGTGTAGCACAGAGCCAAACTCAAGCCACACCCACCTACATGAGTTTGAACTTGGTAGATCCGGACCTGGTGCTAAGGTAAGAACTCTATCAAAGCTCTACACCAAAGGTCAGAAGACAGTGGTATACAAAATGACAAAGAGAAGGAGCAAAATGCCCTCTCAGGCCCAAGTCCACCCAGAACAAATGCAGGAGACAATAGCATAGAAGAAATTGGAAATCACACACCTGAAATCTCTGAAATAATAGTATTTGAAGTAAAGAAATAACTGCAGAAAGCTATGGAGGAATTCAGATCAGAAATAACTTTTGAAGTAAAAAAAGAAATGATAACTATAATGAAAAAAGTACTAAGGCTTCTAAAGAAGACACTGATAAAAAAATAGGGGAAAATAGAAAAATTATGAACTCTTTGAATGAGCAATATCGGAAAGAAATAGAATGCATAAAACAGATTCAAAGTGCTATACTGGAAATTTAAATCTCAATCACAAGCTGGCAAAACCACTTGAATGAAAGTGAAAAAAAGACTTTCAGACTTTGAAGACACTGTTGCAGCTAGTGGAAAGATAAAAAAAAAAAAAAAGATCTCTCAAAAACAACTAAGATACAGGAAAAAATAATTCAACATCTGTAAGACGATGCAAAGATGAATTACATGAGACTAATAAGGATCGATGAGAAAGAAGGAGTCAATACAAATGATATGAGAAGAATATGGGCAAAAGTAATCACAGAATACCTATATCTATTAATCTAAACTGATCTGATGATGAAAATATGTAATATAACCATTGTTAAATTTAAATCATAAAAAATAAATAAGTAATCGCAGAAAGTTTCCCAAATATGGGGGAACGCCTGACATTCAGGTAACTGAAGCATGTAGAACTCTAAATAACATCAGCCCAATTAAAACCACACCTAGCCAGGCATGGTGGCTCACGCCTGTAATCCCAGCACTCGGGAGGCTGAGGCAGGAGGATTGGTGCGAGTTCGAGACCAGCCTGGGCTACAAAAGTGAGCTCAAGGCCAGCCTCAACTGCATAGCAAGACCCTGTCTCAAAAAGACAAAACCACACCTAGACATATAATAAACAATATCCCAGAAATTCAGCACAGGGATAGTATACTAAAAGCCACTAGAAAAAAGAAACAGATCACACTTAAAGGAAAATCCATCAGAATAATGGCAGATTCTCCTTTACAAACCAACAAGTCAAGAAGAGCATGAAGCAAAGTACATGTCTTGCAAGAAAACAAATTCCATTCCAGGCTGATATACCCTGCAGAACTCTTTTTCAAGTATAATGGAGAAGTGAAATCCACTTCCAGGACAAAGAACAACTATAGAATTTCATGATGGCAAAGCCAACCCTACACAGACTACTGAAAGATATTCTAAAGAGGGATCAAAATGACCACAACTCCATGAATGAGGATGGAGTGCTTGCTTTGACAGCACATATACTAAAATTGGAGAAGGGAAAGAACTCACCAAATAGGGCAAACAATTAAACACAGGAGAAAAAGAGGTATACAACATCAGTTTTTCAATTATTCTTTTGTGTACAGCAGCAAAAATTTCCATCAGCATATTCCACAAGTGGACTTCTCCTGAACCCTATGAGTCATGATTCCGTCTGGGTCTACAGGGTAGATATCAAGGAAATAGCAGTAGCTCAGTCCCACAAGTGACACCTGACCACCAGTAAGCATCATGGACACTGTCCATGTCCATGACATACTAGAACATTGTGCAATATACTATCCTCAAACTGTTAGAAATTCTGGTCATATATTTGCCATTCCAGTTTTTATGTTATGTTTTATCTTTTTTTTTTTTTTTTTTTTGTCTTTTTGAGACAGGGTCTCGCTATGCAGTTGAAGCTGGCCTTGAGCTCACTTTTGTAGCCCAGGCTGGTCTCGAACTCACACCAATCCTCCTGCCTCAGCCTCCCGAGTGCTGGGATTACAGGCGTGAGCCACCACGCCCGGCTTGTTTTATCTTTAGTAATTCTTTACTACTATGAAAACTTAAAAAATAAAAATAAAAAAATTAACATCTCAGGTATCACTGTGAGTCTGTAGCTTGGCAAAACTGTATCATTTCTGACCAACCTAAGATTTTGGAGAAAACAGAAAGTCTGTAATCACAGCTGGTGGAGCTGGCCAGCTCACATCAAGTAGAAGGCAAACAAAACAATGCTTAACATACTTTTCTCACCAGTCACCTCTGCAGAGGGAAAGAACTATGTAAATTGATCATTTACTTATTTAGCAAATATAAATTGACAATCTATGATGCATCCGTGTTATAGGGACTGGGGAAATAAAACAAAGTAAAATAAGGCTCCTATACTCATGTAGTTTACATGCTCATGGGGAAAGCCTGTAGGACACTGTAAGAACTTGGACTTTGACTTGAAGCAATATGTAGATCCAGGGTAGGCCAGATAGCTCAGTGGATTAAAGCACCTGCCTAGGCAGACACAGGGGTTGGGGTTCGATCCCCAGGATTACAAGCCATGCTGGCTGGCCTCCGGGGCATGCTGAGATAATAATTGAGACTGGATGTGGTGAGGTGCATCTTGTAATGCCAGTACTTGGAAGGCTGAAAACAGGAGGATCACTACGAGGCTGATCTGTGTAGTGAGACTCTGTAGACCTTGTACTGAATATATTCAAAAAGAATATGTAGACCCATGAAATAGAGCTTGCATGCTTGTAGCTTACATGCTTGTAAATAGAGTGGATGGAGCTTACATGCAGTAGTAGTTTTGTGCTTTTTGAAGACAAAAGAGGTATGATCTGACTTGTCCTTTCAAATGATGTCTCAAGCTGCTGAGGATATTTTGTGGAGGTGGTAGCAGGGACATCAATCCAGGCTTTATTACAATTATCCTAGCAAAACATAATGGGGGTTTCAGAAACATGGGCAGCAGCAGAGAAGGCAATGAGGAGCTGGATTCTGGAGAGATTCTGAAGGAAAGGCTAAGCAGGTGCCCAGAGAGACAGCGTGGGGAGGGGGTACAGGAGATAGAGAAGGAAAGCACAGCCATGGGTTCCAGGCTGATTAACTAGAAGAAAAGTTGTAGGAGGAGTAAGCTGAAAGGCAGGAAGAGAGAGTGATGCAAGAGCCCAAGTTCAGGCACGTTGATCTTGCAATGCATATTAGACATCATGAAGAGAAGGAGAGCATGCTCTGGAACTCAGAGACAAGGCTTTGCAGTGATGTCAGTTTAGCACTTGGTGGCCCATGTGCGGAATTTAAACCCATGGTAGTGTACTGTGGCCCCTGGAGGTGAGTGTGAAAACAAATTTCTCAGCCTAGGAATTCAGGTGAGGGAGATGCACTGAAGAAGACTGAGAAGCAGAGCCAGTGAGGTAGGAGGGGTCTAGGAGTGGGTTCCCCAGGAGTCAGGTAAAGACAGGAACAAGGGGCTGGAGAGATAGCTTAGCGACTTAAGCACCTACCTAGCAAGCGCAAGGTCTTGAGTTTGATCCCCAGTACCAAAAAAAAAAAAAAAAAAAAAAAGCAGAGGAAAGATCATTCACATCAAGTGTTCTTCACTGGTCCAAGTGAGGATTTAAGATTCATATTCATATTCTACTATTCCACTTAGATAATAGGTTAGTCCATAGAAGTGGGAAACAAGCAGATATTACCAGGAGCTAGGGGATAAAAAGACCCAGGCAGTAACTTTATGACCATAGATTATCTCTGAAGAAAATATTTATAAATATTATAAAAGTATTTCAGTATTATAAAGGAGTAGTGAGTATGCAATTTGATGGGCAAATTTAAAAGTCACTAAACTATTATTTTTAAAGAGTGAATGCTATGGTATATGATAAATCTCAATCCCATGCCATCGCCATTTTTAGACTCAAAAAAGTAAGGATTTAGGCTTAATTACAGGAGTTAGCAACCAATGGTGAGCTTGACAAGCATGGTGTGATTACATCATGGTGGAGTTCAGGCGAAAGTAAGGGTGCTAAAATCTGGGCATCAGTATGGAGAACAACTGGGGTGAGCCAAAACACATCTGATATGCTTAAACACAGCAGCTCATGATGATACTTAGAAATCACTAAAAAAGAAAATAAATTTAGTTGGGAGATGCCCGGCAGGCAATTCATCCTCTTTACACCAGTAAGCAAAGGAAAAACCGTCCCCTGCTCTTCCTGCACGAAGCATTCAAAGAGTAGATGAAGGTACATTTCTGCCTTAGGTTTTACTCCTGCTAGTCACTGAAAAGCAAATTATAAAATCAGAACACTGCCATTTTTAGAGCATCCGAAGAACTGATGCATCTGGGGACTGATCGCCAACACATACTAGTATGTGTCTCAAAAGATATGCAAGCCTACAAACGAAAACACATACCATCCTCAGAAGTAGTTTTGGCCTCACGCCTCCCAAAATCATACTGACCAAACCCTAGATTTTGCAACCAATTTTTAGGAAATTCAGTGGACAGAGAAACCTGTGAATATACTCCTCAGGGCCACAAGCAACAAACTCCAGACTAAAAAAGTCTAAGAGGCAAATAAATAACCATGGTTCTTTCAACACATGAATGACAAATGGAAGAGAGAGGAAAGGAAACTCGTGAAATAAACAGACTACAGTTGAGTCCTGTTCCATACAGACTGAAAAATGTAACAATACATACAGGACAATTAGAAGTTTCAACATTTCCTGGATGTTTAATCATATGAAAAATATTACTTTCTAAAATACTGGTTACAGTTTTTTAAGTACCTATCTTTTAACATTATAACCCAAGATATTTACAAATGAAATGTCTTTCAATATATGAACAAGGAGAAGTGAACAAGAACATAGATGAAACAAAATTGACTTCAGTGGATAATCGTTAAACTTAGACAAGGAGTGTATAAAAGTTCATTATGCTACTGTCCTTACTTTTTGTTGTTGTTGTTTTGTTGTTTTGAGACAGGGTCTCACTTTGTGGTACAGACTAGCTTGCTTTGAAATACATAGCCCAGGCTGGCTTCGAACTCACAGCAATCCTCCTGCCTCAGCCTCCCAAGTGCTGGCATACAAGCATGCACCACCATGCTCAGCCAGTGTCCCTTCTTTTACATCAGTTTAAAGTTCACTGTTAAGAGCTGGGGAGATAGCTTAATGGCATAAGTGCCTACCTGCAAAGCTCAAGGTCCTGAGTTCGAATCCCAGTACCACATACTGGCAGCCTGGGCACGCCAGGCTGGCCCTGGAACCAGACATGGTGGTGCACACTCATAATTTCAGCACTCAGGAGATTAAGACAGGAGCATCCCTATGCATCTGAGACCAGCCTGGGGGCTACAAGAGGTGAGTACAGGGCCAGCCTATACTGTGTAACAAGATCCTGTATTTTAAAAAATGTATTGTATTAATTATTGGGAATGTACTACTAACATGTTTTGAAAATGTCACATTGTTTTTCTTATTAAAAGAGAAAAATTAAAAATTCAGTTAAAATTAAAAAAAAAAAATTAGGGCCAGTCAAAGCCAGGGCATGCTGAGATGGCAGTTGAGACTGGGCATCATGGTGCGTGCCTGTAATCACACAGTACTTGGGAGGCTGAAAAACAGGAAGGATCACTACAAGTCTGATCTGTGTAGTGAGACCCTGTAGACCCTGTACTAAATACTTTTTAAAAACCACTATTAAAAAACACATTGGAGGGACTGGGGAGATAGCTCTGTGGCACAAGTGCCTGCCTGCAAGTGCAAGGTCGTGAGTTTGAACCCCGGTCCCGCAAAAAAAAAAAAAAAAAAAAAAAAAACACTGGGGGCTGGCCAGATAGCTCAGCCAACTAAAGTGCCTACTTAGGCAGAGCAGAGCGGCCAGGGTTCCATCCCTGGAGTGCTGTGCCGGTCCTACCCCCCAGGGTGCACTGAGATGGCAATTGAGCCTAGGTGTGGTGGCACACACCAGTAATCTCTGCACTTGGGAGGCTGAAAACAAGAGAATCACTAAAAGTCCTATCTGTGTAGTGAGACCCTGGAGACCTTATACTAAATACACGAAAGAAAGAGAGAGAGAGAGAGAGAGAGAGAGAGAGAGAGAGAGAGAGAGGAGGAAAGGAAGGGCAGGCCACAGAGAGAAGAACAACAAACCTTTCTAGATGAGTCAGTAAAAGGAAGCCAAGGAACAGTTCAATGGTTAGAAAAGAATGTAGGATTCTGGAAATGGCAGAAATTAAAGAGGGTTCGCATCTAAGAGAATGACCCTGTATAGCAGGGACGTCTCTGGGAGAGGGACAACTGCCAGTCAGAGGTCAGCAGGCACTCTGGGAGCCTGGAGCCGGATGATCACAACTCTGACCCCAATCAAGGCTCCTTAATGATTTGGTGAGATTCTCTCAAAATAAGAAATAAAAAAAGGGCTGAGGCTATAGCTCAGTGTGAACACAGCCCTGGGTTCAATCCCCAGTACCGCCACCACTAGGGATGATGACAATGATGACGACGATGACGAATGACGATGACGATGATGCCGCCATGGCAACTCCACAGTGCCCTTTCCCAAAGAGTCTTTTTTTTTTTTTTTAACAGTACTAGGGATCAAACTCAGAACCTTGCCCTTGCCAGGCAGGCACTTATGCCACTGAGCTATCTCCTCTGCACCTCGTTATTATTTTAAAATCATTTTTAATTTTTTAAAGAAAAAATAACAGAAAATGAAAATATCCCCTAACACATGGTCCAGATACCCTGTTGCCCTTCTGAAAAGAAGTGATGAGTAGATACTTCCCTCTCCACTCTGTTCTAATCAGTCCTTTTTGTAATTAAAATGCACATACCACATACATATCTTTGAAAAAAAAATTCATACACAAAACGCAGCACACTACAGCTACAACTCTACATTTCACCCTTTATGTTTAGCAATACTGTATCTTGGCAATCTTTAGTCACATTTACCGTAATGGCCATTGTACACTTTTCAAAACTGCTTTGTTATTTCCCATATAGTGGTCTCATCAAAACAGACTGAGTAGACCAGTATCTCTGCTATGCTGATGTGAAAACTGATCCCGAACAAGACTAACTGACCTGCCCGCGGCCCGGGGAAGTAGAAGGGGTGGCCCCAACAGAGGCCAGTTTCCCCTTTCTCCCTGCACCACTGCGCCTCCCAGCGGTGCTCGGTGATATTTTCCATCTGCCGCACCGGAGCTGCTGTCCCATAGACCTCTTCCTCCATTTCAAGACTTCTTCAGTTCATAGGAAATTTTTCATTTGAATTATTTACACCACCTCGTTCTCCAAGATACGATAAGCTGTCTCCTTTTGTTGAACTTTCAGATTTGTGAAATGATTTTGTAACCATTACACTATCCTTTATAATGCTAAATAAATTGTGTATCTTGTAAGAGCTCACATTCCAAACCCTTCAGCTTGGTATAGAAAGAAGCAGATGACCAGAGAATCTTACTTTTTGTCAATTTTTGAAAATGTAGTGCAATCTAGTGAATATTTTCAAGTGTGTGTGGTTCTTAACCTTTCCAAGAGATAGAAAATTTCAGACAATGTAATGAAATCTGGTCCTCCCCTAAAATAATCAAACACACACACACACACACACACACACACACACTTTTGCCTCTAATACTAGCACATTCCCAGAATTTCTAAAGGCTCTCCATAGACCCCAGGTTAAAGGTACCTAACTACAATTTCACCCAACTACAATTTGCAGCACTCAGCTATAGTTACATTTTCAGCAATACCACACCACATGTTTAATTCATTCTCATCTTTAACATATATGCAGAGTCTTCTCAGCTTGACTGGTTCTTCAGACATATCACACTGTAAGTTCAGTGATCACAGACAATCTGAATATCCTAAAAGATTTTTGTTACAGGTTTTCAAAGAATGATTAAATTTTCCCCTAAAAACATTATCCAACAAAATAAATACAGGCTGGTGAGATAGCTCTGTGGCACAAGTGCCTGCCTGGCAAGGGCAAGGTCATGAGTTTGAACCCTGGTCCCACAAAAATAAAATTAAAAAACACATTATGATTTGACTCACACTATACAGTGATAACTTAAGGCTCCATCTCAGCTGACATTAGGACCAAAACCAAACCAAAGTTAACGGTTGGACCAGTGAGATGCTTGAGCAGTCTAAAGTGCCTGCTTAGGAAAGCTTAGTCAACCACAGGGACTGAGGTCCCATCCCTAGCACCACTTGCTGTACCAGCCCCACACCCAGGGCAGGCTGAGCCAGCCATAATAATAATAATAATAATAATAATAATAATAATAATAATAATAATAATTTTTAAAAGCTAAGTTAATAGTTAATTTTGTCAGTTTGATTGGATTGAGAAACACCTAGGAAATTAGTAAAGCACACTGTTGGTTGCCTCCTTAAGAGTCTACCCAGAGGGTACACATGCTCAAGTGTGTGTGTGTGTGTGTGTGTGTGTGTGTGTGTGTGTGACATGCAAAGTAAGTGGGAAGACCAGTCCTCTGTATGGGTAGCACCATCCCTACTCTCTAAGGTGAGGTCTAGATAGAAAACAGCACAAAGAGGAATCCTCCCAGCACATACGATCTCCTCTCCTCCACTCTCTTCCTTCCTCTTCTACCCTGTCCTTTCAGGAAACCAAGAAGAAGCTCTACCTACCATGATCTCCATGCCATGCTGACCCTGCCTCACACAAGCCCACAAACAATGAAGTTACCATGGACCGAAACCCCTGGAACTGTGAGCTTAATTAAACTTTTCTCTATGTTAGTCTCAGATATTTTGTCACACTAACCAAAAGCTAACTAACATACCAAACCAAAAGGCTTAGGAGATGTCAAGAGCTACAGTATCCATCGCATCCATTAAGCCACATCCTCAGAAACATAACAAATTGAACTGAAAAGATAGCTCAGTGGACTAAGCGCCTGTTTTGGCAAGTGCAAGGACCAAGGCTCGATCCCTGGCATCATATGCTGTGCCAGCCCTGCCCCTAGTGCATTGAGCCAGCCACCAAGTCTAGGCATGGTGGTGCATGCCTGTAATCCCAGCACTGGGGAGGCCGAAAGCAGGAAAATCACTAAAGGTCCAAGCTGCATAGTAAGACCCTGTACCAAATACATAGATTTAAAAAGAAAGAAAGAAATATAACAAATCCCAGGGCAAAGTTTACTTTATGGCTTTGGGATGGGTAAAATTCACACCCTAAGAAAATCCTTTCTTTTACCATTTTCCAAGTCCTCTATTATAATTACGATATCTTTTTCTGAGGTAACCTACAATATCACATTCTTTAAAAAGACTCAGGTGTCACTCAAATGGGAGCCTACATATAGAAGCTTGTTCAGTAACTAGTATTAAATCCATTTTTTCTTCACACAGTTAAAACTACCTTTAACTATCCTTTTGGCCAGGTGAATATCTCACTCCCCAGTCCAAAGGCCACTTTAAACAAGGGTTAATCTGCTGCCTAAAATATTAAAAGTCTATTTTCAAACATCTTCAAAAGGGTGAACTTTTTTTTCACCACTTAATGACAAGGTGCAAAAAAGAGGAGAATGATAAGAATGTTATTTTCAGCTGGGCATGGTGGCACATGCCTGTAATCCCAGCACTCTAGGAGCTCAGCGCAGGAGGACTGCAGATACAAGCCTGACCTGGACACGTCAGCAAGATCCTGTCTCAAAAATAAAAGGGCTGGGGATGTAGCCCAGTCTAAAGGCCCAGGATTCAGTCCCTAGGTTGGTTGATTGGTTTGTTTTTCGCTACCAGAGATTGAACTCAGGACCTTGCACTTGCCAGGCAAGTGCTTATTCTACTGAGCTATCTCCCCAGCCCCATCAATCCCCAGTATTAAAAAAAATAAATAAAAAAGTCATTTGCTCATTTCTAAGACCTATTGCATCCCTCAAAAAAACAAGTGCTTTCTCCAGTGGGAGTCCCCTTCTCGACTGAGTCTGAGTCTTGGGGCAAGAGCTAGAGATCACACGTTCCACAGAGTGGGCAGTGGCAGCCCTGCTGTGCAGAGGACTGGCTGCACAGTTGCCCCGGATCCTCAGAGGTCCCGAAGTTTTTCCCTTCGGCTGTTAGCAGCAGCTGCTGAAACAGGTGGTTTTGCAAGGGCATGGAGGGTGTTTCGCCTTGAATCTGTTTCTCTAGAAATGTTTTGTCCTTTATTATTGTTCTTGTTAAGAGTGATTAGTTGGATAAAAACTCTGGGACATAAGGTCACAGTGCCCAGAGTTGCATACTTAATTCACTCCAAAACTGCATTTAACATTTTAAAGGGGGGTGCCACCTTGCTTACAAGGGCTTGTGATAGAGCGGTCTCCATGTCTGTTTGGAATTTTAGACTTAAAAGAAGCCCCCAAACCAGAGTCAGATTCTCGCCCCTCCCATGGCTTTCTCAATAAGCTTTTAATTAAGTAAAACATGAAAACCTGTTTCTGCCCGGCTGCTGCCTCAGAAACAAAAAGTTAACAAGCCTGCCTGCCCCATCTGATTGCACGACTATAGGATTTTAGAAGGCCAGCGAAGAAAGCACTCATAAGAGAAATCGCAATAGCTCCGTGCTGGACCGGCTCACCAGGAAGTTCTGATTACTTAGCACTATGCCCTTGTCCTTGGCTAACAAATGTCGTCACTTGTTAACACAGATGCCTGGGCTCAGCATTTCCAGGCCTAGGTTCCTTTGTCCTTTCATGCTTTTGACAGCTAGCAGGTGTTCAAGGGCTAGAGAGGGTTGTGGATGCCAGCATGCTGGGAAAGGTGAACGGCGGTTCCGCCATTCATTTCCCGTAGAGGGATGGGGGTACTGGGGTGCTCACCTGGGGAAGGCCAGGCTTGGGTTTTCAAAAAGAAATGTGACCCAGAGTCCAGAGATGAGCATTCCAGCAGCTACCACATTCTTCACCGGCTTGCTAAAGCTGTGCCACCTGTCCCTTACTCATACAATATGTCATCTATGGCCTACAAAGAGGGAACAGAACCTCATTCCTGACTGAGCCCTGACTCTGTGAGAGGCACCCTGCTAGCTTAATTTCCCCGCACCTGCTCAGTGTGAGCAAATTTCTCAATGTCCCCGAATATAGGAGGTGTATATCACAAGCTCTATTTTTGCAGGTGAGAAGAGATCTAATCAACTTCTAAGTTCCCAGCCAGCAGGTTTTGGAGCCAACATTGTTTGACTTTCTGATGCAGAAGGCCTGGATATTGGGTGTCTCAAAGCTATCAATGAGATACTGTTTTAGCACATCACAGTGAATAGGAAAAACATTATTTCCAAGAATGCATCAAGAAATATTATTCAAGAATGTAATCCCAGGGCTGGGGAGATACCTCAGAGGTCTAAGCACCTGCCTGGCAAGAGCACCAGGGACCCAAGTTTTGTCCCCAGTACCACATGCAGTGCCAGCCCTAGAACCCCAGGCATGCCATACGGGCCACTGAAACTGTGCATGGTGGCACATGCCTGTAATTGCAGCACTGGGAAGGCTGAAACAGGAGGATCACTACAAATCTGAAAGGCATAGTGAGACCCTGTATCAAATAAAAAAAAAAGAATTTAATCCCAGCACTGGGAAGGCTGAGGCAGGAGAATCACCATGAGTTCAAGCTCAGCTTAGGCTACATAGTGTTTTGTTTGGCTTGGTGTACTGTTTTCATTGAAACAGTCTCCCTAAGTAGCCCAGGCTGGCCTTGAACTTGCCACAATGGGCCAGGAAAATAGCTCAACAGCATAAACACCTGCCTAGCAAATATAAGGTCGTGAGTTCAATCCCCAGTACCAAAAAACAAACAAACAAATTTTCCGTGATCCTCTTGCCTCAGCCCCAAAGTGCTGGGACTACAGGCATGTACTACCATGCCAAGCACATATAGTGTGTTTAAGATTATTCTGGATTACTGTGAGACCCTAAGGAAAAAAAAAAATGTGATCCCAAAGAGAACCCACATAATTTTCTCTGAACCAAAAACAATGATATGTGGCACTTTCCTGTCAGCCTATCTTAACCTGTTCATTTACTCTGGCTCCTCCATGACTGCTCTGAGAATTAGCAAGGAGGAAAGTCTGGGGGTACAGCCTGGACACCCTCAGATGGGCTCATCAGCCCTCGAGATTTCTAGAGCTGACTATTTCAGCGGAGGCACTGTGACCTCACTGCATCCTGGAACCTACACACAGACACTGTGGGAGAAAACACACAGACATGCTCGGCAAAGAGGGGCAGGAGACACGGAAGACCTCAGCCACCGCCAAGGCAAGGTAAGCTCCAACTACAAATGAAGAGTTCAGTCCAACATGAGATTCTCAAAAACAGTTCCCAAAGTTCTTGGGCTACCTAATAAACATTTTTTAACTTACTTGTTGGCTACATTACACAGCTCTGATTCATAGTGATCCTCCTGTCCCAGCCTCACAAGTGATGGAATTACAGGTGTGCATCACCGTACCAGGTTCCAGGGCAGGCCCATCATGCTGTGCTAGGGGTCAAACTCAGATTCTTGCACTTGCCAGGCAGGTGCTTAGACCACTGAACTATCTCCCCCAAGTCTTTTTTTTTTTTTTTTCCCTCTCCTAATAAAATTTTAAAATATTTTTTTTATTTTTCCTTTCTTCAGTTCTCATACTTTGGTAAAATATTTTCCATGAGTGAACACTATTATCAGGGTACCTCAGGTAAAATGCATATTGCCTAGGAATGGCCCTGGCCCTGACTCTGACCCTTGCCCTTGCCACTGCTGCTTTTGTTTAGAGATTTTGCTAAGTGTTTCCTTGGAAACCATAGGGGTGAGACCCCAGATGATGAGACCATGGAACAGGAAGCCTGGGGAATGGGCACTGGGATGAGTTCAGAAGTGGAAGCTGGAAATCGGTCACTTGGAGAGCAGGAGGGGCTT
Organism: Myocastor coypus; assembly: GCA_004027025.1. Classification (NCBI taxonomy): domain Eukaryota; kingdom Metazoa; phylum Chordata; class Mammalia; order Rodentia; family Myocastoridae; genus Myocastor; species Myocastor coypus. The sequence continues at coordinate 88,636 of PVJA010001068.1, read as the reverse complement.
CAATGCCTAAAGCAGTCTTGAGAAAAACATCTTGCCTGGACATGGTGGACCATTAGTCGCTAGCAACTTTGTGTCTTACAACTTTGTAAAGGTATAAATAAACACCCTTACTGTTTGTTGGGAGGGAGGGGTTCTTTGCCAATCAGACACAGTGGCCATCTGACCTTAGCTATTATCTTTATTTTCTAAATCCCCATGCCCTTTTATCCCAGGGACCACCAAGAGACCAACACATCCTTGCAGCAGTGGATAGGGCTCTGCCACTATGGAGATAGACTCCGTCACTTCATATTTCAGAACACCTATTTTTCCCCTCAATAAAACAAGATTAAATATCTTTGCTCTATCCTGGATTGGTTATTAAAGTTTATACATAGGGATATTCTATGTTAGGAGTTGATGTTTCAATGGCAGGAATATATCATATGTCAAAGTATAAAAGTATGGTGTCTTGGTCATCTCAGAAGAGGTTCGATCGAGTTTATATATGTTCTTATCCTAGAATTGTGAGACCAACACTATTTTATCAATACAAGACTGAGCTGCCTAACTTAATAGTATAAACTTTACCCTCTTTATTGTTCTCTACTTTTTAGAGAATCACAATGATTTCTAATAAACCCAGTAGGGAGGGAATTGAACTACCTACATATATGCCAGAAGAAATGCTAATGAGTACTCAAAAGTCTGTTACTTACTGTTGTAGTTTCAGTATGTTTCCCAAAAACGTCATGCATTGAGAATTCAACTGCTCAGTGTGGCAATGCTGGAGGTGAGGCCTAGTGGTCACAGGGCGCAGCCCTTGTGAATACGTCAGTATCTTTCTTTTGGGAATAGTTTAGCAATCTCAGTTTAGATCCTTCTTCTTTCTTTTTTGTGCACCCTCCTCTCCTTTCATTTTTCTGTCATGAGCTGAAGCAACACGAGGTCCTTACCCTGAGCAGCCACCCTGCCTCTCCAGAACTGTGAGGCAAAATAAGCTATTTTTATTTACATACTACCCAGTCTTCAGTGTTATGTTTAGCAACAGAAAACACTCTAAGGTACTTATAGTTTCAGTTTAAAGTTAGTAAGCATTTTAGCACACCAATACATACCTCTAGTCATGATCATTTTAAATAAAGTTAGACATGAGAGCAGGGATGTAGCTCAGTGGTAGAACACTTGCCTGGGAGCATTCATGAGGCCCTGGGTTCAGTCCCTAGTGCTAGGGGAAAAAAAGACTAGGTAGAAGATGAAAAGAAATCCAAGCCTCTGTTTTTCCCTCAGCTTTCTAAACACTCTTCTCCCTGTGTTTGTTGCAGGAGGCAGGTATCCCCAGAGCAGGTGATAAAGAGACTATGCCCTTGGCAGTTTACTTTGCATGCTCAGTCTCATGGGGTGGGAAGATCTAATGTACGTGGGCCTACTATGGCCTGCAAGTTTGTTTTCCCATAAAACACCAAAACTTAATCCCCAGCACATCAATGTCAGGAGAGGGCACACCTAGGAGGTCAGGACACTCAGGTCACAAACTCAACAAGCATCCTTCTGAAAGAGGCTTGAGGAAGTCAGCCGGGGGAGAACGCAGCAAAAGGACTTCACTTACGAGGCAGAAAGCTCACCCCAGACACAGCCTCTGCGGGCACCATGACCTGGTGCCAGATGCCAGAACTGTAAGGAAAAAAATGTACTTTGCTTATCAATTATCCAGTTAAAGGTGTTTTGTTACAGCAGCCCAAATAAGCTGAGACAGAAGCTAACCTAGATTTCTGTAAAAAGTCAGTTCTTGTTAGTTTCATGAAGAGTGAAATAAACTTGCCAGCTTCGCCTCTGAAGTCTGTTCTGCAATCCTGGTCTCCAGTCTGGAAGGACAAAACTCCAAAGTGCGCCCCATTTGTGATGGTCAGTGATGCCTTTTTAAAAAAGCCTTTCTACTCACATCACAAAGGATGCAATTCAGACATCCACAAGGCAGTTTATTCCTTGAGGGAGAAAAAGAGCCTCACCACTCATTCAAAGACGGTATGGCAAAACCGAAGATTAAGACTAGCTGTCAGTTGGATTCAGCTGACAGAGTTCCAACAATTAGAAGCTACAAGGCTGTTCTTGGTGCTATATGCCTTCTGACAGATGTCCTGGCTGTTTTCCACAGATGATGTACCTCAGGGATTCGCTGACTACAGAATTTAAGCATTTTATTCACATATATTCTATTAGTACAAACTAGAGCTGGACAGCTTTCCCCCTCAGCCTCAGTCGTCAGTAGATTACTTTAAATGCCTGCGTCTATAGAAAGCTGAAAATGCCTGACTGGACAAGTTTCACCTGAGTAACCCTATTTCCGTTACCTTAACTGAGAAGTCAGTTTATCTCAAAAACAGATAAATGGAAAGTTTGAAACTGTTGGGTTCTCATGTGGTTCATTACTGAATAATGAAAGGTCATCAATGGAGAAAGAGATAGTAAAGGGGTCACTGAATACGGAAATAAAACTTTCTCTTTGAAAGAATTCATTGAAATCATCAATATTTAGGAAATAATGTGATTTCCAGATATTGATAAATAAGAAACTCCAATTGTCACCCAATGTCTCTTAAAACCAAGTTACATGGCTTGCCAAACAACACCATGGATTATTTTCCAGCACTCAATGTTACAAAAATGCATGCGTTTTAAAATACTCTAAAAAGTATACACAAAGAGCCAGGTGTGGTGGTGCATGCCTGTAATCCCAGCACTTGGGAGACTGATGCAGGAGGATCAGTGTGAGTTGGAGACCAGCCTGGGCTACAAAAGTGAGTTCAAGGCCAGCCCAAACTGCATAGTGAGACCCTATCTCAAGAAGACAAAAAAATAAAAAGTGTGTACACACACATATGACTTACAAATATCTGAAAAGTTAAATAATAGCAAGTAACATTTCCCAAACTATATAAAGGTCTTTGAAGAAGTAATCTTGGGTATTTTTGTTGCTGAAAGACTTTATACAAAATAACTATTCCATATTTTCCATGGAATTTTACCAAGGAAAACATTTACGTTATAACTTTAGTGCTCTTTTTCTTTTTTTTTTTTCTTGGTTTTTTTATATGCTAGGGATGGAACATAGGTCCTCGCATGGAAGGCATGTGATTTACCACCGAGCTGCACAACATCCCCAATTTAGAAGTTCTTTTGTGTTACTTTTTTTTTCTCCTGTGTTTCACTGATCTAAACAAAACGAAATAGAAGCACGACTCTACAAAACACACAACACAAAATTCTTACTTCCCATTTCGGCTTTACCTTTCTTTCTACACCACGTGCCCTTGCATGTGCGCTAAAAATCTTCCACTTTGTAAATCTTCCTCTTTGCCGGCAGACAGCTTCTGGCACTCCAGAAAGTTGTCATGCTGATACAACCACAGAACGCAACAGCACGAGCAGCTCGAGGAGACACAGGAGAGTGGGGATCTCATTACAGGTCTCTACCTGATCATTGTTTCTAGGAGATAATTCATACATTTTTAATCTTTCTACTGTTCTTGAGCAGTGTAAAAAGGACCAGTCCTGACCTAGTTCAACCTCTTTTATCACAGTAGTAATGATAGTTTTATTGTGCAAAAGAAACTGGCTATTCCTTTATCGTTTAGGTTAATATGTTTTTTTCTTTTAGGTTAACATTTAAATGTTACTTAATTTTTATGTTTTTATGTTCTTCTTTTCTCTTTTAAATAATGAATGTTGAGATTTCTTGCCAGTCCCAGAACAGGTAATATCTTTTAAATTCAAGAGTACAGGCAACATACAGATAAGTGAATGGTTTTTCATATTGTGACAGTTAATCGCCAATTAAGTAACAACAATTTGGTAATCAAGTAATTTTAACATCTCCTTTTAACAATAATTTCTGTAAGTATAACTGAATGGGAAAAGATAACATGTTCTCACGCTTGAGCCCTCAGGATGAATGAACTGAAGCTTAACAAAATACCACAAATGTAGTCCAGATCATATAGAGTTGTTTATACAAGGAAGACTTGTATAAAATTTATAAAACTTGTATAAAATGTATACAGTGAATCCTATCTAAATTTTGGGGAGCTGGGGAGATGGCTCCGAGGCACAAGTGCCTGCTGGGCAAGTGCAAGGTCGTGAGTTTGAACCCCAGTCCCACAAAAAAAATAAATAAATAAATAAATAAAATAAATACATTTTGCTCTGAGTAGACCCATGTTGCAGACCCAAATTAAGACAGTATGCCATCTTAAAATCAGAAATTAAAAAACCATTAAGCATGTTACATTGTGGCATTATAACAAAGTGAGAGAGAACAGTGAAGATAAATAATGCATTGCTGTTTCTTTGTAAATTTAATTCAAAGGCATTCGACAGCTTGTCAATATGCTCAGCAAACAAATTTCAGGTCCAAGGAGGCTAAAATTCATTACATAAATTAAATGCATATGTAAGAATAATTGTATTATTAATTTTCTATGAAAATGAGCATGATTAAGTGACTAATGGCATGTCAGACTAAAATCACCCTAAAACTAAAACTGGGAAATCCTCAAAAAGAATACTCAGGCTAGGGAGATGGCTCAGCGGTCTAAGCACCTGCCTGGCAAGCCCAAGAACCTGACTTTGATCCCCTGTACTGCATTCTGTGCCGGCTTGCCCCAGGCCCAGGGCATAGTGGTGTGCACCTGTAATCCCAGCACTGGGGAGGCTGAAACAGGAGGATCATTATAGGTAGCAGCTGCATAGCAAGACCTTGTACCAAATATATAAATTAAAAATAAAATGAATCCAAACAGAAAAAGTCTAGAAGGTTCCAATATTTGAACTTCAACAGAAATAACAAAGAAGTTTGCAATTTTCAGGACTGACGCAGCAGACAGATGTCTTTAATTAAATTCTTCCTATTGTGCTAATACCTACTTGTATTTTAATGTGCCTGAGGAGAAAAGAAAGACAAAAATCAAAGGAACTCTGAGGATATCTGTGGAACTGGCATGGAAAAAAATGAATTTTAAATGACAGTCTGCCACCCAGCTGCGCAGATTGCTTTATGATGCAATTGCGAAATCAATTGCTTAATGGTACAAGCAAAAACATTTTTGGTCTTTAGCCACTTAGTGACTCTGCAAATCTGTGCCTATAAGGGACTATAAATGCAGCACTATAACTGGAGCTCTTTAAAGCATTGTGACTTATTGTCAAAGCACTAAGCAGTATGTTCTGGTAAGTCAAATGCTTAATTTTTATGATTCTCCAGGATGCTGAGGTTTTATTGCTGACTTTCTAAACAATGGGGACAGTGTCATTCCTTGAGATAGGCTACTCCAAGGCAACAAAAAGACTCCGAAGTGCATAAGCTCCCACATCCCAGCAGAGACCACTTGGCGCTCACTTGATAGTCAGAGAAGAACGTCCCTGCTCAGCAGGTAGGTGTCCTCCATGTAGGGATGTGGAGTTTGAGTTCTTTCCTTCCTGCTCTTTGTCTTTTGCTGTGTCACAAAATGTGGGCCGACAAAGGACTTTGAAAAGCCAGGGCCTGCTCATGGCTCATTCAGACAGCTGACACCAACAACAGTTCTACAAAGCACTGTACATGGTTTCAAAGTAAATCCTGAGGCGATTTGACTGACCTCGGGAGATACAAAAGTCATATATTTTGTTATGCAGGTCTTGCTTTAACTTGCCCTTAACCACCCCGCAGAAAAGTTTAACCATGAGGCATAAAACATAAAGCTACATTAGTATGCTGAGCTGTAAAAGGCTTAAATCAACAGCTTGTGATGTTGCCAGTTCTGCCAGTAATCCATCACAATTATGGAATACTAGACTATGTATACAACTACTTTTTCTTAGTTCAATGAGAAGAAATTTTTGTACCAACTATGATTAGAAAAATTATCATATCTACACACAGTGCTCTGTGTAACTACTACTACAAGGACAACAATAGGCATTGTATCAATAAAAAAAGAAAAGAAAGAAAGAAAGAAAGATAAGCCAGGGCCTACAGATGGCACAAAGCATCCCCACTAACATTCCACTGCCTTCAGTGAGACCTCAGAGCCACAGCTAACCTAAAGGAGCTTGGGGAAGGAAAGGAGTAACAGGACAGTCGAGCTGCAAACAATCTCTGCCACAGACGTGTTAGCCAGGCCTTGGCCTCTGGGATTCTTCATTTCCAAGTGAGCAAGAGCTGTGCACATTCAGAACCAAGATATGAGCTTACTGCTGCACATATCTGTGAAGCACTGAGCTCTCCATGGTGTGCCAGTTAACTACACCACTATCGTTTGGACCGCTGTTGTGCTATTATTATTTGAATGATTAAAAAAACAGTAAAACACATAAAACAGTAGAAGGAGGCGAACTAGATGATGTTCTTCTGCTGTCCTGTGTTCTTTTATTCTGACTACATTACTCCAAGTGGAACAGCTATTTTTCTTTCTTCCTGGTAATGGGAGGAGGTGTATTTCTACTTCAGAATGAACAACCTAAACTAATTCAAATATCAGAAATGTAATTCTAGAAAACATCTAGCACCTTTAACAATACTTTCATTTGTTTGTTTTGAGGCACAGGACATTAACCCACTTCACATTCAGCTAAACGCATATATATATATATATATATATATATATATATATATATACACATATATATATATATTTTTTTTTCTTAAACAAAGATCTCACTAAGTTATCCAGGCTAGGCTCACACTCACACTTTCATCCTCCTGCCTCAGCCACCCACACTGCTATGACTGGAAGGCATGTACTGTATTACCAGGCCCAACAACAGTATTTCTATAAAACCAGGCATGGCAGCACACAACTACAGCCCCCCACTCCTTGGGAGGTTGAAATGAAAGAGTTGACTGAGCCCACAAATTCAAGACCAACCCAGAGAACACAGACAGACACATCTCAAAACAAACAAAGCTGGCCAAATAGCTCAGCAGATTAAGGCACCTGCAAGCAGGCACAGGAGCCTGGGGTTTGATCCCCAGGCCTGCCTTGCCAGCTCCACCCCTGGAACATACTGAGATGGTGATTAAGACTGGGCATGGTAGTGCACACCGTATAGCTCTTGGGAAGCTGTAAATAGACAGATCATGATGAGTCAATCTAGTGGTGAGACCCTGAACACCCTGTAGACCCTTCCCTAAAATATAAAACAAACAAACAACAACAAAAACTTTTATAAAGTATCACTTTCTTGGCTTTTTTAAAAATGTATTTGGTACAGGGTCTCATGATGCAGCTCAGATTTATAGTGATCCTCCTGTTTTTATCCTCCTCAATGCTGGGATTACAGGTGTTCATCACCAAGCCTGGTCTCTGTGACCAGCTCAGTGGGCCCTGGGGGTGGGACTGGTGCCACATGTGGTGCCAGGGATTGAACCCTGGTCCCTGCCCTTGCCTAAACAGGAACTTAGTCCACTGAGCTATCTTGCTGGCCCTTCAAGTGTCATTTTAAATACACAGATCTGTTACAGAGAAAAGAAAGAACTGTTATCCTAAGTATCTGATAAACATGATAATGATTTTAGTAAGTCCAAAACTTTTTAACTATCCATCATATCAAATAAATTAAAATAAATATCAGTGAAATAGCAGCACAAGAGTAACAAATTTCACTCCCACATAGCCAATGTAACTGAACAATTGTGCCAGGCAGAATGGCAGCAAGATACATGACCTACCTGGAAGCCAAGGCTAGAAGATGTTAATCTCGACTCAGCAAATGGCTCGTGAGATGACCTTGGGATGTTTAGTTAGCTTTCCTTTCTCTGTCTAAAAAGGCAAACAGTAAGAAAGTGATACTTCTAAAACAAACCTTCAGAATATGAGTAGGGATAGTGAGAGAGGGGAGGTAAAAAACAATAAAGAAAAGTACAGACAAGAAGGAGAGTAGAAGCCCAGCCATGAGGAAAGCTACAAGATTGAAAGGTACTGAATGACTCAAGACTGTACGAAAAAACAACATGTTGGCTTTAGGAAACAGAGCCCAAGAATCAAAATATATGAAGACAAGCACAGTAGGCATCATTTAACTATAAATAAATGCTTTGTTAGAGGTGAGTTGTAATCACTATCCCCTCTTTTAGATTTGTGCAACAGATAAAAAGGGACCATTGGGCAAGGGGAATAGCTCAGCAGACCAAGCACCCAAGGGATATGAGTTCGATCCCCGGTACCACATGCCACAGGCACTCTGAGCCAGTGACTGAGTTCTGTAATCCCAGCACTGAGACGGCTGAAAACAGGAGGATCACTATGCGTCCAAGTTGCATAGTGAGACCCTCTACCAAATACATAATAACAATTTTAAAAAGTGATCATCCTAACATTACAATTAATTCAAGAAATATCTATCAGGCCTTGCCTCTGTGCCAGGCCAAGAATTTCAGAGTAAACAAGGCAAGCATGACTGCTGCCTTCCTGGAACTAGCACAAGCTATAAAAGCACGAGCAAACCCTAAATAAATAGAATACATAAAATGTGCAGGTATATGTTGTGAGGATAGTGACACAAGGACCCCTATAAAATACCTGCAGGATGTAAGAGAAAAGAGTGAGAAAGGAGGGACAGCAAGTCCAAAGGTCCTTAGGCAAGACACACCCAGTGCTCCTAAGCAAAGTTTTTTGGTTTTTTGTTGTTTTGTTTTTGTGATTTTTTTAGGAGATTTAACAAGAAGCTGGGAAGATAGCTCAGTAGAATAAGCACTTGCTTGGCAAAAGCAAGGACCTGAGTTCAATCTCTGGTTCTGAAAAAGGAAAAAAAAGAAAGAAAGTAGGAGCATTAACAATAAGCCTTTTTGTTTTCCTAAGCAAAGTTTACAGGGCCCCAACTGACCGAGCCAGGATGGAATCACTCCCACTAAAAAACTTCAATGAAATTCTGAAAAGGCCAGTGTTCCCAAAATACTGTTTCTAGTTTCCAAGAACCAGACCTTCAGATGATGTCTAGTTTACCTGAGTCACCATGACAAACAAACCTCTGCTTCCAGTCTACAGGAAAAGAAACTTGCAGAGCTACCCCTAGGCTTGCTTTGCAGTTCAGGACCTTGCGCTTGGCAGGCGGGCACTTAAGCGGCTGAGCTATTTCCCCATGGCCACCTGCCCCCATGTTTTTGTCTTACTTTTTCTTCGCCCTTTCTGCCTAGAATGCAGTCTCCTCTGCTCAACTCATCAGAACATTCATCGTATGCATTCTTGTCTGTAACATTCTTACAAATCTCTCTTTCTGGCCCAGAAGACATTGTTATACCCGCTTTTGCATGATAGCAACTGTATTTGTGTACTGGGTACTGGGGCTGCTTAAGAGTTTACGTACTTTTTCACTGGACAAGTGTTACACAATTGTCTCTAGAGCCACAAAAAAAAAAAGCTACTTCAAAGTTTAAACTAAATCAGGGCCGGTGAGATGGCTCAGTAGTCTAAAGCCCCTCCTTAGGCAAGCTTAGGCAACTACAGGGACTGAAGTTTAATCCCTAGCACCACATGCTGCACCAGCCCCAACCCCAGGGCAGGCTTACCTGGCCATAAAGTTTAAAAAAAAAAAAGTTTAAACTAAATCTGTGGAGATTATTTATTTATTTATTTATTTATCTTTAGACAGCACCAAAGAATGTGTAGAAATAACACAGAAAAGGGAGATAAAGGTAGTAGAAGGTCAAACTAAGCAGTGTTTCCGGGCTGTCGATTTTATTCTGGAAAAAAAAAACAGGAAGTTTGTAGCTAACTGAAAAAGTTGCACAATCAGTAGATTTTGCAACCAAAAGACAGGTCACCCTGGGAACAGGATATAGCTCAGCAGCCTACCTAAGTACCTGCTGGGAGAGTGCAAGGTCCTCAGTTCAATCTCCAGCACTGAAGAATTAAAAAAAAAAAAAAAGAAAAGACTGATTCCTTTAGTTGTATCATGTTGCACTTTATGCACTCAGGATTGAATTGATTGATTGATTGATTGATTGATTGATTTACTTTTCAAGATGGGGTCTCTGTGTGTTGCTTATGCCACTCTCAAATTCTGGGAGCTCAAGAGACCCTCTGCCTTAGTCTCCCTTAGTTTCCCAAGTAGCTGGGACTACAAGCTCATGACAATATGCCAAGCTTGATCCCAACATTTCAAATGGCAATTTTTATTTTTTACCACAAAACAACTAAGAGTGGAGGAGAGGTGGTGTGAATTCAATCCCCAGTACTACAAAGACAACAAATAATAATTGACATGATTCAAAATAAGGTTATGTGTACAAATGCAGCCTTCCCTCCTATGATCTCAGCCTTTCAGCTTCCTCCCCGCCTGACAAGCCTGGTGAGTGGCCTTGAAAGAGTTGGGTTTCAAAACAATCTTCCCTCATGAATATTTATTGGGAGTCTACTTTATGCCAGGGTTAGGCTACATAGCTAGATACTGGGGACCTAATAGACTAAGATCTCACCTCTCCCCGAGGTTTTTGGGTTTGAGTCATATACATAAGGAAAAATTAGGCCTCAAAATAAATGAAGATGATTTTCAATTCCAAAATATTTATATATTAGAATTTAATATATCATCTTTAATGCAATTTAAAAGCTGTAAAAGGCAGGGAAGGCACGTAAACATGCATTTGAAATGATTTTCTATCCTAAACATTAAAACTCTCTAAAATGGTTTTCACTAGCCTAATCCCACTCAATTAAAAATAGTAAATTATGAGAAAATGTCGGGTTATTTTAGAAAATCCATGTAAGAAAAAAGTGGAATGTAGTTTCTGATGTGCCTTTTTAGTTTTGTACCAAGTGAATCTATTATCTATTTTTGAAATACGTACATATATTTTTAAATTAGGGTACAATTTTAAAAAAAAAATCTGTACAGAGGGGAACAGGGATTCCACTGCCAGAACCAAAAGAAAAGCGGCCTAGGTGTGGAGGACAGGGTCATGAGGCAGAAGACGGGGGTTCTTGACTTCTAATACCAAAATACCCCTGACTAGCTTAGATCTTTGAGCCACTCATTTCTTGATTCCAAGTCTAAATTAAACTACCTGAGGACAGTTTGGTCTTCCCTACCTCACCTCACCACCAGTGAAATGAACCAGAGCCCTTCCCTTAATTCCCTGAAGAACACCTCATCCTTGCAGCCCCAACTCTAACACTGCCTCACCCTTGAAGCCTTCTAGGAAAGCTTCCCTAGCCAGGCACTTAAGTAACTCTCCTCTGTGCTTCCAAGAAAAACGTCTCTAGCACTGTCCTTGTTTGTTTTGCCCTGCTTCCTTCAGGTTTTTCCAGAGCCAGGAAGACGTGTTACCATTAGAAGCCCTAAAGGAGGGCCAACAATTTAGTTAGGAATTCAGTAAATACATGTGCCGTGGATGGCATGGATGGATTGGGCTTTCCTTTGCCTGTATTTACACATGCTTAATGTCTATTAACAAATGGTCCAGGGTTGTAAAATCATAAACATGAATACATTGTGTTATTTTGATGAAAATAATTTTCAAAAATTTTCCAGTTCTGTTGGGATGTCTTATTAATAAAAGAAAATGTTTTGTTTAAATAATTCTGGAGAGGACCAGTGAGATAGCTCAGCAGACTAAAGCACCTGCTTAGGAAAGCTTAGGCAACTACAGAGACCGCAGTTAGATCCCTGGCACTTCATGCTGTGCCAGCCCCACGCCCAGGGCAAGCTAAGCCCATCATAACCGTAAATAAATAAACCGTAAAAAACTATAAATAGGGGCCTGGGAAGATAGCTCAGTGGAATAAGTGTTTGCCTGGCAAGCATAAGGTCCTGAGTTCAATCCCTGGTACCGCAAAAAAAAAAAAAAAAAAAAAAAAAAACTATAAATAAATAATTCTGGACGAAATTATTATATTCTATCATCTCTACTCTTTTTTTCTTACTTTAAAGCTAGTATCTGGGTCTTACCTACTACCTAACTCTGAAATGCCTTATAATGTTCAGATGTTTGCTAATTAGTGACCGATGTAATAGTTCATGGGTTTTCCCAGGTTTGGTCGGAAGCACTTACGTGGGAGCCAGACAAGAAATATAAGAAACAAAAGACGATAGGAAGGGGAAGGAAAAATGCTTAAGATGTGATACTTGTATTTACAATTCCTCAGGATGAATGTACTTTATTATGTATCGCAAACATTTGCTGATTTTTTTAAGCAAATCGAAGCAAGATGCCTGCGTAGTTCCAGGCCTGTTTATCTGGTTGTCCTAGAACTTTTCAAGAAATAACCAAACTAAGCCAGGCGTGGTGACGCGCTACTGTGATCCCAGCACTTGGGAGGCTGAAGCAGGAAGATAGGTGTGAGTTCAAGACCAGCCTGGGCTACAAAAGTGGGCTCAAGAGCCGGACGTGGAGGCACACTCCTGTAATCCCAGCACTTGGGAGGCTGAGCAGGAGGATCCGTGCAAGTTTGACACCAGCCTGGGGTATGAAAGTGAGCTCAAGGCCAACCTGAACTGCATAGTGAAACCTTGTTTCAAAAAGACAAAAAAAAGTGAGCTCAAGGCCAGTCTGAACTGCACAGTGAAACCCTGTCTCAAGCATACACCCACACACGCGCGCGCACAAACACACACCAAGGCCGGCCTGAATTGCATAGCAAGACCCTACCTCAAAAAGACATAATAATAATAACAATAATAATAATAATAATAATAATAATAAATTTTTAAAAATCAAATTGTGCACGCTGAATGATGTCATGAAACTTGCGATCTGGACTTTTTTGAGCGTCCCTCCTTCTGAAGTTGCCTGCGTTTTCTAAGCGCCCAGAGGTGCCCAGAACTTTCACAGCGACGAAGAGCCGGGGTCTCCAAGAGCCCTGGGTGCAAACCTGAGGCAGGCACCGCGGTGGTGCGCAGCCTCGCCCGGCAGGAGCACGTCAGCCACTCGCAAGTCTCTCTCCATCCGGGCTTTTCACCTCGCTAGGAGGCAGTGCTGGGACGCCCCACCGGCTCCACAGCGCAGCTTCTCGCGGGGCAGCAACGGGCTCGCTGGAACACAATTGTACAGGAACCCGGCGCCCACGGTGTGCACAGAGCGGAGAAGAATTGCTGACGTACCATCCCTCTCTGTGGCTAGAGGAGAGGCGGAAGTTGAGGGAACTGATTCCAACGGGGGAACTTTGTCTGAGTAACACTTTCCTATCCGAGACTCCGCCCCGGCTGGAGGGGCTCCGCTTGGAGATTCAAGATGGAGTCGTTGAGTCGAGCAGGGCAGGAGATGAGCCTAGCGGCTTTGAAGCAACACGACCCCTACATCACCAGCATTGCAGACCTCACGGGCCAGGTCGCTCTGTACACATTCTGCCCCAAGGCCAACCAGTGGGTGAGTGAAGCCCGTCTACTGAGAACTCCAGCCCCGCCGCCGCCTCTTAAAGGGGCCACGCAGGCTGCCGGGGTAGGGGCCAGGCAGGAGGCCAGGGCGGTGGAGACCAGCCAGGGACTGGCCTACAGCCCAGCCAGAGCTGGAGAGCTGTCTGAAGCTCTCAGGGCCGGGGGAAAAGAGTGATTGAAGGAGGCAAGTTATGTCTGAGGAAAAGGCCGATGATGAACGAAATGATTGGAGCAGGATCGATTCTGGGGGACTGGTTTGGGGACGTGGGCGACCTGTCTTCTTTACAGAGGGATTGGGGGATCGAGACCGGTGGGATTGGAGAGGTGCCTCAGGACTTAGAAGTGAAGCCATAAGGATCGCACAAACTGTGTATACCTGATGTATAAAGTAAACTTCCCTCCTCTCACCCTAGCGTCTTAAGAGCCCCCTTCGCAGAGGTCGTTCGGATTCGAAGCTTGACATCCAGTTAGTTTCGATTCTTTAGGAAGGAGCTGTAGCCTGGCATTAATGGAACTCCATTCTATTTGCAGAGTTTTGGAAAAAGATCTCAAGGTACTTAGGGAGAAGGCGTCTGTGTTAATTGGATTCCCTGGAGGCTTTTTATAGGGCAGAGAGATCAGTGATGTCACCTCTGAAGGCTCACCAGACTACTTTCTGGTGTTTGTGCACCCAGAGGGAAAAGTTACGTCTGTGTACTGATTCCTTAGGCCTTGATTGAAGCTCCGTTACTTGTTTATATAATTTAGCGCTTTCTTATAATTGACCTTTCCCAATTAGAACTCGTTCTGCAATAGGCTTTGCTCTTAGAAAATAACCTCCAAGTGTTAGATTGATTTAATCAACGATTGGCATTCACCTCTCAGTAAGAAACGACGTCGTTAACAAAACCGAAAGATTGTAACATACAGGTTCATAGTTTGTATTTATAGTAATTTTGTGAAAATCGTTTGACACTTAGGAGCAATCAGTTCACATAAAGTTTTCATAGTTATCTTTCCTTCGTCTCCAGAAAAAAAGAGATAAAAGAAGCTATTAGAATAAAAATTGTAGGGCTGGGGAGATAGCCCAGAGGCCTAAGCGCCTTCAGCGCCTTCCTGGCAAGCGGAAGGACCCGAGTTCGATCCCAGGACGCGCCCTGTCGGCCCAGAGCTAAGCGTGTTTTGGCCTGAACTGCATAGTGAGACACTGTATCCAATAAATAAATTTTAAAGAATAAAATTATGGATTTTGAGCTGGGCATGATGGCACACACTTGCAATCCCAGTACTGGGGAGGCTGAAAACAGGAGGATCATTACAAGTCTGAGCCGTGTAGTGAGACCCTGTTCCAGATACATAAATGAAAAACAACAAAAAAACAAGTATGGCCAGTTGTGGTGGTGCACACCTATAATCTCAGCACTTGGGAGGCTGAGGCAGGAGGATCAGTGTGAATTCAAGACCAGCCTGGGCTACAAAAGTGAGCTTAAGGCCAGCCTGAACTGCACAGCAAGACCCTGTTTCAAAAAAAAAAAAAAAAAAGGAAACAAATATGACTGTTGTCATTATTGCCATAATTTGAAGTACATTGGATCACTTTTCTTGCTCTGTAAATAAATTCGTGAAATACTGATTGCAGGCACATGGGGCTAGGGCGTATTCTGAAAAATCTCTTGGGGATATGGTTTGGTTTTTTGGGGGTTTTTTTAGACAGTCTCACTGTATTCAGGCTGACCTTGGACTCATTATGTATTACGGGCTGGCCGCAAACTCCCAAGGAGCCTCCTGTCTCAGCCTCCTGAATGCTGGGTTTATAGGCAAGCACCACCATGCCCAGCTTTTTGTTTTGGTTTTTTTGAGACAATCTCGCCTGCAGTTTGGGCTGGTCCTGTGCTACTTTTGTAGCCTCCAGGCTCGTCTCCAACTCAAGAATTTCCTAGCTCAACCTCCTAAGTGCTAGGAATACCGGCAGGCGCCGCCAAGCCCCCTCCAAGCCCCAATCCAAGCCCACCCCCCGACTTGTGAAGCTTCTGGGGCTGAGACCACCCCCCACTTCCCTCCACCCCCACCCCTGCATGTGGTGCTTGGGATCAAACTCTAGTCCTTGTGCTTTCCAGACAGGAGCTTAGGCCTCTGAGCCCCATGTATCTGCAATCCATATTTCACAAATTTATGTACAGGAAAAGAAAAGTAACTCAATACATTTCAAATTATGGCAATACCGACAACAGCTATACCTTTTTTCTCATTTAGATGGTTTTTATTTCTAATTAATTCAGAAAGACAACATTTTATATTTTTTGAAGTGGGGAGTTTTGTTTTAAATGTGAAATATAACAGTCCAAGTTGAAAAATAAGCCATGTTTATTCAGATCATGGCCCATAGTATATAGCCAAAATCATCTTTCTCTCTTCATTATTTTATGAATTGTAACTTTGCCCAGTGTTTTGGGTAGATAAATTTTCTTTTACTGTGAAACGATTATCTGTTTCTTATGCTAAGTAACATTTTAAAAATCAAGAAAAAGGTTATGAAGCCTTAGGAAAGTAAAGTTTCATAATACTTAGGCCAAGGCAGTACTCCTGGAAAAGTTAAAGACAATATGTATTTTTTTTTACTCTTAACAAATTCAATTTGATATGGCCTACCTTTAGTAAAGATTTGATGTTTTTTATAACATTAAAACATTAGATCTAATCTAGGTTATGAGGGGCCTGGCGGGATGGCTCCGTGGTCTAAAGCGCTTGCTTGGGAAAGCTTGGGCAGCTTCAGGGTCCGTGGTTCAATCACCGGCACCACATGCTGCACCAGCCCTGCCCTCGTGGTGGGCTGAGCCCGCCATAAAAATGAGCGAATAAACAAATAAAGGTTCTGAAACTAAATAAATACAATGAAAAAATCTTATAAAAAAATAATAATCTAGGTTATGAACTGTAGCTGAATAAGATTATTTGGTTCTAGCTGGGCGTGGTGGCGCACGCCTGTAATCCCAGCACTCGGGAGGCTGAGGCAGAAGGATCAGAGCAAGTTCGAGACCAGCCTGGGCTACAGAAGTGAACTCAAGGCCAGCCTCAACTGCATAAGGAGACCCTGTCTCAAAAAGAAAAAAAAAAAAAAAAAAAAAAAGATTATTTGATTTTTATTAATTTTTCTCCTTAAAAATGTTTAAAATTCTGCAGTAATGACTTAAGATGAAATATCTATGACTCTTTTGATTCCCAGTAACAAAAAGTCCATGATTCCTCAACAGAGTTCCAAAAATAACAAACCGTGTTTAATAGTATTTAAGTAATGACAAAACCTGTGAATACCAGACTTCCCCAGTGAAAAGTCGAAAGTGTCCAATAACAAAATTCCCATTTTTTTTTTTCAATGAAGTTTGGTAAACTATAAAAGTGAAATAATTGGCATAGGACATTGCTTTAAAATTTAGAAATCTAAGCATTTTAGCTTTTAAAAAGTTAAGGCCAGGCAGGTGTGATGGTGCATGCCTGTAACCCCAGCATTTAAGAAGCTGAGATGGGTGGACTGCCATGATGAGTTCAAGGCCAGCCTGAACTATGCAGTGAAACCTTGTCTCCCCCCCATCCCCACCCCCGCCAAAAAAAATGGTAAGGCTAATTGTGTGATTGCCATCTTTACTAGTTAGAAAAAATATAGATATAGACATCCTGCTGGATTACATATTATGTAAACTTAGCATGTATCGATAGTATCGGATAGGCCAGGCGTGGTGGCGCACATCTATAATCCCAGTACTTGGGAGGCTGAGGCAAGAGGATCAGTGCAAGTTTGAGACCAGCCTGGGCTACAGAAGTGAGCTGAAGGCCAGCCTGAACTGCATAACAAGACCTTGTCTCAAAATGACAGAAAAAAAAATAGTATTGGATAAATAAACTGATACCAAAAATTTGTAGAGAGGCTTTTATCTGTTGAGAAGTAACTGATTTTACAGTAAATAAAAGCTGTTGATCTTGAACATGAACCTTTTCTTCTCCACTGAGATTCTGGGGTTGGATCATCAGAGAAAAACACTGACTGACTCATTATTTGTTCTAGGAGAAGACCGATATAGAAGGGACCTTATTTGTGTATCGAAGGTAAGTGTGTCTATCAGTTTTCCCAAGATTCCTAGTGAGGGGCTGAGGACATAGCTCAACGTTAAGAGTCCTTGTCCAGCACACTGAGGCCCTATGCCCAGTCCTTAGCAGTGCAGATAAGGTTTGGGGCATACCTGAGTCATCATAAGTAGTACCACGTGAAATGGTTCATATCTGCTCAGATTTTGTCTTTGGTACCTTCCTGCTTGTCCCTTTCAAGTTTTCATTCATCCCAAGTTGTGAGGTTCTAACCTAGTTACTTCTCTGGTCTGATCCTCCCTTTGATTTAGAACAAAACCATTCCAAAAAGTGAGAAGCAAGGGGCCGGGGAGATAGCTCTGTGGCACAAATGCCTCCCTGGTAAGTGTAAGGTCATGAGTTCAAACCCTGCTCCCAGAGGGAGGAAAAAAAGGCTCATGAAAGCTAAACAAATTTAAAAAAAAAACAGAAGCAGATGCATGCCTGTCTTCTGCCTTGTTAGAAGGAAAAAAATGTACCTTTGAGGCTCATGCATTGACTAGTTCTTTAATTTGGTGGAGAGGTCAAGTCCTTTCTTACTTGCTGTTTTCTGTCATTGGCTCTGCCCTTTCCAACCTCCCATTCCATATACTGCCACCACCCCAACCCTGGTGAAAGTCTGGATTATGTACAGTATCTTTGATAATACGCAATTTTTATGTTTTTTTAAGAAGCCTAGCTAATTCATAATTACACATTGTTTTTTACTTTTAAAAATTGTATTAAAATACAATTGGAGGGCCAGCAAGTTAGCTCAGTGGACAAAGTGCCTGCTTTGGCAAGCTCAGGAACCAGGGGTTCAGTCACTGGTCCCACATGCTGCACTGGCCCCACCCCTGGGGAGTCAGCCTCTGAGACCAGGCATGGTGGCGCACAGCTGTAATCCCAGCACTGGGGAGGCTGAAAACAGGAGGATCACTATGGCGTCTAAGCTACATAGTGAGTCCCTTTACCAAATACATAAATGTGTACACATGTGTATATGTATATGTATATTTGGATTGTAACTTTCAAGTAAGGAGACTTAGGGAATATTATACTCATGGGGTAGTTTTGTGCTGAACTCCTCTAAAGGTTTTGTTCAAATAAAGGCAGGTTTTGTCCGTTGTGTTCTGGGGGTTACCATGTCTGCAGCAGTAGTTATTGCTGATAACTTGTTCTGTGTGTGTGTGTATATGTGTGTGTGTTATCTTTTAAGGAATACATTTCTCCTTTGGGGCTAATTAAAAAGGTTTTGTTGCCGGGCGTGGTGGCTCAAGCCTGTAATCCCAGCACTTGGGAGGCTGAGGCAGGAGGATTGGTGCGAGTTCGAGACCAGCCTGGGCTACAAAAGTGAGCGCAGGACCAGCCTCAACTGCATAGCGAGACCCTGTCTCAAAAAGACAAAAAAAAAAATAAAATAAAATAAATAAATAAATAAAAAAAAGGTTTTGTTGCCTATCATGCCCTTCCATGTAGCCCACCCAGATGCTGTAAGGTGGGCTTCTTTACCTTCACTTGCCCCAAACTCAGTAGAGCCTGTCTCTTTTCCTACCATTAATAAACTATGCCACCATTAAAAAAAAAAAAAAAAACACATTTTATCAAATATTCTTCTAAATTTTTACAGATTTGAAATCTTTTCTAAATTGTAATCTTTCTTAAAGTTCTTTGCTATTTGTCTCGGTCACTCTTCTCTCATTGCTGGGACAAATACCTGACACCCAAAATGAAGAAGGAAAAGGCTTGCTTAGCTCACAGTTACTGGAGGTTTTAGTCCATAGGCAGCTGGGTCCAAGTCAGACTGGCATATGGCAGAAGGCAGCAGTTCATGGTGGAAACGGCGTAAGAGCAAGAGCAGATGGCAGGAGCAGCAGCAACAATCGCTATAGGGAGGCAGTCTGTCTTCCTTAGGCTGCATTCAGGCTACATGCCCCAAGCACTCGCACCCATAATCCTAGCTGTACTAATATCCATAATCCTCGCCTTGGACATGAATTAATCTCAAACTCTTGAAGTCCCCACCTCATGACTACAAGAGGCTTTGCGGGGACACCTAGACATAAACCATAGCATTATTGATACACCAGACTCTTTGGTACTTCCTATTATTCATTTTCTCCTCTTTTTTTTTTTTTTTTAAATCTCAGGGTCTCGATATGCAGCTTGGACTCGTAGTGATCCCCCTGTGTAAGCCTCTGCTGTACTGGGATTACGGGCATGTGCTGCCTCACCTGGTTTTGGTGGCCAGGCATGAGGTACCAGGGATCCAACACAGGTCCCTGGACTTACCAGACAGGTGCTTAGACCACTGAGTTATCCTTCCCAGCCCCTCTCCCTTTAAAAAAAAAAGAGAGATCTCCACTCTCAATCCCTTTAGCAAAGTAAATCTCTTAAGAACACTTGACTGTTAGAATCTTGGTATCAGTGATATTTGTGAAGTTCTTTATAGGTTTTACTGTTAAAATAGATCCCTTGTACAACTGGTAAGATTTAGTAGAGCAGCGGTTTCATTTAATCTGATTTCTGGAGGCTTACTCAAAATTGATTCTAATGAAAGAAGAGTCAAGAAACTCCTTGAGAAATAATGAGTACATTTTGTGTACCTGGGATTAATACCCACCAGGATGTCAGAATATGACCCAACAGGAATCAGTAGAAGAGTGGGTTTGGTGTTTAAAAGAAAAAAAAGCTGAATTCCAGGTACATTGCTTGTATTTAATTTGGATCCAGGCCCTGGATCCAAATCATCATGCTAACCTCTTCTTAGTCTGTAGACTGTTCTGTTATGTATGCCATGGAGAAAGAAATAAGAAAGTGAAGTATTAGGTGCATGTGAGACCTGTTGAAAGGATTATGTACTGCATCCCACTGATACAGGCACTAAAGGCATTTCTTGTTATAGGAGTCAAGTGATTTTCCATCTAAAGAGAACCATATAAAAAGCTATGTAGTGTTAAAGAAAATGATTCGTGTAATGATAGTCATTATAGTCAGTTTTGTACCGTTGATGGTAAATGAGGGGCAGTGAGATGGCTCAGCGGTCTAAAGCGCTTGCTTAGGCAACCTTAGGGACCTCGGTTCAATCCCTGGCACCACATGCTGAGCCAGCCCCACCCCTAGGGCAGGCTGAGCTGGCCTAATATTTAAAAAAATAAAGTAAATGAATAGTATTTGTAAATATACTGTGTGTCTAGGATGCATTTGTAAAAACAAAAATCTCATTTGTGTGGATCTTGGATTCTTGTTCAGAGAGCAGAGTAGTCAGTATAAAAAAAGTTGTATGGATAAAAAGAGAAAGGTTAGTGTTACTGAGCTTGAGAACATTTAAAATTCTTCAGGTACACCCAGTGAGATGGTAACGTTGAGTAAATGCTCACTCGAGGTGAGATGGTTATAGGCATTTAGGGGCAGCGTTCCAGGCCTGGTCTTGAGGTGTAAACACACCTGCATAGAGAGTGTGGAAGAAGCCCAGAGTCATCATAGCAGGAAAAGCAAGGAGAGAGAGCTAGGAAGTGAAGTGGGGTGGGTGGGGGCGTGGGTCAAGTAGCCTTTCCACGGATGAGTTCATCTGGGTAGGGAGGGGTATGTATGAGCTGACTTACATTTTTCGTTTATGGTTTTAAGTGCTGATAATATTGTACAGTCCACGTTATGCCCTCTTGCTTCAGATGAAAATGAAGTGTGTAGATTGTTGTAATTATAAGCTAACTTGGATTTTTCTCCTATTAAAGGTCAGCTTCACCCTATCATGGTTTTACCATTGTAAATCGACTGAATATGCACAATCTAGTTGAACCAGTGAATAAAGATTTGGAGTTTCAGCTCCATGAACCATTTCTTCTGTACAGAAATGCAAGCTGTAAGTATATGTGTTTAGGTTCAGTATTAAATGGCTTTGTTTTCACACTTTTTGGGGGCTTTGAATTACAATATAAAATATGGCCTGTGCTTTTTACAAGTATAAATGAATCATAAATGATGCCTTTTTATATCAAACAACGCTGGTATATAGTAATGTACTGTTCTTTTTATTTAACTGTGCTATCCAGTTTATTAACATTATATTTCTATTTATAAAAATGTTTCACTCCTTATTTTGGCGCTGAAACGAAGAGCGCTCAGCTCTTGGTTGCCAATGCCCCCGCCAGCAAGTTAGTCTGGAGGAAACACAAGGAAGCAAAAACTGATGCTTTCCAGAGAGAAAGTATTGTCTCCACCCTAGATAGTGGTATTGTTGATTGTTTTTTAACTTAATGATTACTGGGTGCCTGTGCTGTGCCCAAAGCTGCTGTGTTCTAACGTTAAAGATATATCCTGGGGGGAGGGGAGTGTCATGAAGTCAGCAGTTACTCAGATAGATGAGGATCTTTTCCTACGTATTCGAAGGTCTTTTTAGGCATTTTACAGACTCTCGTAATGACTCATGGAGTCATCAAAACTAAAGCAGCCCATTAAAGTACAGTACAAATGCTCCTCAGCCTACGATGGATTCCTTCTTGAGAAGCCCTGTGTATGTTATAAAAGCACTTAACACGGCCCGATAGCGTAGCTTGACAACACAGTACATGGTAGACCAACCTAGTTTCTTTCCCCTTGTGATCACATGTCTGACTGGCATCTGTGCTGGTGCTTCTGCCCAGCATCACAGGAAGGCGGTATACCACATATCACCAGCCTGGAAAAAGATTACAAATTCCAAGTACAATTTTTAGTGAATGCACATCACTTCTACACCTTCGGAAAGTCAAAAAACTAGGTTGAATCATATTAAGTAGGTGGCATTGACTGTCCAGGTATCAGGATTCATTACAATGGCAGAGCAATTATGCTCACTTAAGGATATTGT
Source organism: Myocastor coypus (assembly GCA_004027025.1). Taxonomy (NCBI): domain Eukaryota; kingdom Metazoa; phylum Chordata; class Mammalia; order Rodentia; family Myocastoridae; genus Myocastor; species Myocastor coypus. The sequence continues at coordinate 66,384 of PVJA010001068.1, read as the reverse complement.
TGGAGAAATTTATTTCTAAACTTTTTACTCATTTTGATGAGAAAAAAGATAAACTAGCAATGAAACAGTTTCAAAACAGGTTAGTAGGGCAGTTACAGTAATTAATACACTGCATATTGTCTTCTTAGTTATTCAGAGGACAAGATGCAGACATATGTACACAATCTTAGTACAAACCTTTCTAATCTAATAGTAACTTATAACTACCTGGTGTGGATGTATTTTTTTTTTTTTTTTTAATTTTTTTTATTTTTTGGCAGGACCAGGGTTCAAACTCACAACCTTGCACTTGCCAGACAGGCACTGTGCCACGGAGCTATCTCCCTGGCCCCTATTTTTAACAATAAAAGGGTCCTTTATACTTTTTCAAAATTTGTAACACAGGAGACAAGGTTACCTAGCAACTCATAACTGACCTTTACCAGACCGGATGTTTATCTCATGGCTGAGGTAGCCTGTTTTCGTTAAGCACCAAGGCGGAGTCCCACCCACACACGTTGATCAATTTCCTAGCTTCCCTGTTTCCCAGCATTTCCGCCTTGTTTCCAAACCCTGTGGGAACCTGAGGCAGGAGGTCTGAAGTTAGCCAGTCTGGGAAATGTCCTTTAAAACTCAGAAACAGACTTAAGACGCGGCTCAGTGCGTGCCTAACGTGAAAAGCAGTACTGCCAAGGTATGAGCGTGCGCATGTGTGTGTTATCTACTAGATGTTATACATTGTATAATTTCCTGAGAAGAACCCAAATTCTCCTTCACTTTATTTTTTAAGTAAATAGGACCTTTCTCTTTCCAGTAGACTATTTTTCATATCATTACTTCTCAGATTTTAAGTTCTGTAGACATTGGATATGTTTTAATACCTATAAATTTAGATAGATTTTACTTAGTTAACAGCATAATTCTTTCAGGTGGCTGTTTACTTTGTGCTTAACATTCTACTTGAATTTTTTTTTTTTTTTAAGAGAAATTAGTTTAGTGCTTCATTTTAATGCTTAGAAACTTAATCCAGCCATTGCTACTAATAGTCCTTGGGGAAAATGATCAAAAGACCCCGGACCTAACTACAATTTAGCAAGAGCCTGAAGTAAGCTGTATTTCTTTTACAAGGATCCTGTGAGGTTGGCGTGTGACATATATCTGCACCATGATTAACCAGCCTAATTTTCTAGGGCCTCAGATACTCTGGGAATGCTTTCGTAGTCTGTGTATAGAACAAATGAGAACAAATTGTAAGGAAACAATTACTGGGTTTTGTTTTATGAGTAATGTATATGTAACTAAACTATAACCTGGAAACAGCATAAAAATGTCAATATCCTACAGCTTCAGCCCATTATGGTATCATACTTCCTTGCAGTGAGATGTCATCTCAAATACTTACTTTTATGTTAATTAGAACACTCTTAGGGTAAAAAGTGAACAAATGCATTTTCTTTTAGAAAGATTTTCAACAAGTGGTAGTAACAGTGGTTTCCTTTGTTGAGCAGAAAACTCATTAAACCAAACCAATCCATTGAGGAAAATATTTGAGGAGACAGATGTATTGAGGAGAAATGAAAACTGAATACAGTGATTTGCAGAATGTTAAGGCCCCTCTTCAGTGTGTTTTGTCTGTTTTGTCTTAAAAGTAGAAAATGGTCTTGTTAGGTCACCAAGCTTATGAGTTGTTTAGGGATCTGTTCTCTGAATAAAAAATTAGTTACCATCTGATTATGGGTAATTATACCTGATCTGTAGCTGCTCTTTTGTCCTCCTGTGAGAAAAATCACCAAGACACCTGACCCATTTAATTCAAATTATACGTTGATATCAGTTTCTTGCATGCAAATCATGAACTGTAACTGATTTTTTTTTTTTTTTTTTTTTTTTTGTCTTTTTGAGACAGGGTCTTGCTATGCAGTTCAGGCTGGCCTTGAGCTCACTTTTGTAGCCCAGGCTGGTCTCGAACTCGCAGGCGATCTTCCTGCCTCAGCCTCCCAAGTGCTGGGATTACAGTTATTTTTCATTTTTAATTCCTTTTTATTCACACACAGTACCCACCTACTGACTCTACTGACAAAATGGTAAACATCTTAGAGAGAAGATGACTTTAATTTTGGTATTCTTTCAAGATATTTTAGACCTGCCCCACCATGTGGTTTTGCACTATAAAAGTCCCTGGAAGAGACAGCTTCCTGAGGACACCCACTTGGGACCCCCCTCCTGTCTCTCGGGCAGCAGCTTTCTTTCCGTCAATAAGTGTTCTGCTCACTTAAAAATATAGGTATATTTTAGAAATACTATGTATTTCTGTGCAGAGACTTTTCAACAACCTAAAAATCTTCAAGTAGGGCTTCAGTGAAGAAAGGGGATGTTTCAGGTGAGATATTGCATAGTACCGATGTTCTGGCACCTTCTCTCTGGTACTTTATCTCTGGTTCCCATCGCATACGGTAAAGAAATGAGCGTCAGAGACACAGAACTTGCTTAAGAGCAATGAAGGCAGTAAGTGAAGGATACAGAGTTAAACTCTAGGGCTGTGAGCCTTCAAAGACAGTGTTCTTTCTGTGTATTGCTACAATAAAATTCTGCAATTCACCAGTCGGTATTCTAGAGCAGTGCTGTTGTCAGGTAGAACTCCATAGTGATAGAAAAGTTGTGTGTCAGTACTGTCCATTATGGTAGCCATCAGCTAAAAGCAGCTAACTACTAAGTACTTAAAATGTGACTGCTAGCGGGGCTTTCAGGTCAGCTCAGTGCTTTAAGCACTTGCACCAGCAATCCCAGTCAGGCACAGGGGACGCCGGTTCGATCCCCAAAGCCACCCTTAAGGCAGCCTGAGCCAGACACACACCCCCCCCCCAAAAAAAAAAAAAAAACTCCTTCTTAAAATGTGGCCTCTAGAGTAAGTGAGGAATAATTTTTTTTTTAGTTATTTTATTTGAATTTATAGAGCCATATGCTCCAGCAGGATAGGATAATGGAAGCCTAAAGCATGAATCTTCTTTGGCACATTCCTTGTTGTGCCTTGCCTTAATGGAACGACCACTGGAGAAGTTCTATGCTAGATTTTTAGCCTCCTTTAGTCTTTCCTATTTGAAGCAGTAATGATTTTTAGATAGAGATGCTGTGGAGAATATATCTGAGGATGGCTTTGCTGCAATAACACTTTCTTGGCATGGAATTACATTTGTAGACAGATACTCTATCCTAGGCCTTGCTGTTTTACTGACCATGGATCACTTACTTGAACACTTTTCTGATCTCTCAGGAATCATGAATATAAGGTACTTTGTCAGATACCTTGCAAGCTGTCATGGACTGTGTCTCCCTCCTAGTCTGAGGCCAAATGTTAGTGAAACAATCACAAGTACATCAGTAATGGTGTACACTGGTTCTTACAGTGCAGGCCTCTGTAGTGTCCTTCCTGTTCCTGTGACTACTGTAGTCCCTTAAAGGTGCAGGACCCAGTGTGGGTGTGGGTATGCTCATGTTCATGTTTTTTTAATTTAGTGCTGGGGAGAACAAACCCAAAGCCTCACAAAACCTGTTAGCACAACCCAGCTAGCATTGTGCCACTTGGCTACATCTCTGACCCTCTAAACTTGTTTGTTTCTTATTTCTGTCAGTATGTATTTGCGGTACATAATGACAACATTCCTGGTGGCAAGTTGGCACAGAGCACATCTAGTTCTTTCTTTATATGCTCCCCTTTTTCCCTTCTTCCCTTCTCCCTCATCTCTTGGACTCTCCCATTTGCAGAAGATCTATCTTAGCTCCTTATTTCCCATTAGCTTTTATTTTGCTCTCATATTTTAGTTTCTCATATAAGAAACCAGGTGATAATTACGCTTGTGTGTCTCGCTTATTCCACTTAACATATGGTCTCAGTTTGCATCCCTTTTCCTGCAAATGACTCAAGTTTAGCCTTCATTGTGCCAGAGCTGTATGTACAAGTGTGACATTTGCTGCATCCAGTCGTTGGTGGTGGGCATATACGCCCCTACTGTGATCATGCCAGCCCCCTTGAACTTCCAAAGAACAACTAGCTAAATAGCTCAGCGGATGAAAGTGCCTGCAAGCAGGTGCAGGGGCTGGAGGTTCAATTCAATCCTTGGGCCTGCTGTGCCAGCCCCGCCTCTGGGACTCGCTGAGACTGGGCGTGGTGATCCAAGCCTATAATCCCAGCTCTCGGGAGGCTGTAAACAGGCAGATCACTAGGAATCCCATCTAGTAGTAAGACCATGAACACCCTGTAGACCCTTCCCTAAAAATACAAAAACAAATAAATAAAATAAAAGTAATTCTGGACAGCTAGGCATAGTTAGCCCAACCATTCATGAAGCTGAATTGGAAGGAGTGTGATTTAGGCCAGCCTAGACCACATAGCAAGACACTATTTCAAAAAAGGGGGCAGGATGCAGCTTAATGGTAGTGCTTGCCTAGTATGCATGAGGCCCTGAGTTTTATCCCCAGTGCTGTAAATAGATATATACAGTGTACATGCAAACAGACGCCATTCTGACCAGTAGGTAATGAATGATGTTACAAAGATGTTGCTGTGTAAACAGACACATTATTACCAACCTTATCTGTTCTCACTTAGAAACAATGTATTTTTCATACCCAGCTCCTATCCAGCAATGCCCCCCCCACAGACATTTACTGTACTCAAAATATGAAATGCATTTCTTCTAACCAAAAAAAGAAAAAAAAGGGAAGTGGGGGACAGTTCTGTGACCCTATGTCAAGGTGAAAATGAAGCAAAACCAAGGCATGAATGAAAAGCTAAAGCAGGAAGATTATAAATTTGGGCTCAGCCTGGGCAATTTAGCAAGACATTGTCTCCAAGTAAAAAGTAAAAGCAAAATGGGGATGTAGCACAGTACAAAATCCTAGGCTCATTCCCCAGTCTCTCTCTCTCTCTCTCTCTCTCTCTCTCTCTCTCTCACACACACGCACACACACACACCACGCTCTCACTCTCTTGAGAGGTAAACTAGGAAGTATATGAGCTCATGTAAAAAGCTCACATGAGCTTTATGCCTCCCTAGTGCTGGGATTACAGGCAGGCACCACCACAGCTGGAGTATATGAGCTTCAGCTGTTACAGAGCTCTTGGGCTTGGGAGCGTTCCTTAATATAAAAGGATGTTATAGTGATTAAAGGACCAGGAAACAGGACCTCGTGAGGGCTGAGTACAGCTCACTGGCAGAGCACTTGCCTTCATGTGTAAGGCCCTGGTTTACATCCCCAGCAGCACAAAAAGTAAGAGCAGAACCTTACACAGTAGGGAGCTACAGCTGTGACACTTATACTAGCATATGTCCAATGTCAGAATGAGCTTTGTATCAGTTAATTGGGAAAATATTTGTCCAAACCTCAGAATGAAAGCCAGGTTTATATCTCGGCTTGGGTGATGGCTATAAGGCAATTGTCTCCACTACAAATTGTTACCGTGGGCTTTTCCTCATCTGGATGTGTGTGGTTCAAGTTACAGCATTCATTTGGTAGTTTCTTACTCAAACCAAGTACTCAACATAAAATTGTCAGCCAGTGAACACTAGAATACCTGTCAAAAGCAAATGCAAAACCCTTAACTCAGGATTTCCCAGGAATATCACAGACGTTAAGGTCCCCACTGCTAACTCCTGTGCATAAATAAGGAAGTAACTCACAGGAACATACAACAAAAAGAGGATAAAACAACCCTGCCCCAAAACTTGAGTGAATAGAGTAACCAGCTAGAGACTTTTAACATTATAAAATGAAAAAAAATCAAAATCAAACACCCCAAAAATAAAAAAAAGTAATAGTCAAGTGCCATTAAAAATAGCAAGTAGATTGACAACTAGCCAGTTAATTGCTGGAATAAACTATCTAGCTTCAACAGTTGATTGGTAACTCCAAAGGCTGCCTGAGGTAGTCTTTTACAGAGGACCACCAGTCATTAAGAACATACTTCTCAGAAGACTGAGGAAAAAGACAGCCAACAAGTCAGTATTTTGAGGCACATGAACATTTTCCACAAAAGCAGAATGTTTGTTTCCACCATACCATGGCTGTAGAACCTTCTAAAGCATCCCAGTCTGGTGCAGTAGGCAGTAGCCTTGTACAGTTCTTGAGTACTGAAGATGGTACTAGTGCAGGCAAGTTTTGTTTTTATTGTAATGTATTTCATTTTAATTGCTAGACATGGTGGCACACACACCTGTAATACCAGCTACTTGGGAGGCTGAGGCAGGAGGATTGCTACAAGTTTGACGCCAGCTAGGGCTACAAAGTGCGTTCGAGGCCTGTCTGAAATGCATAGCTAGAACCTGTCTCAAAAAAAAAAAAAAAAAAGCTTCAAATTATACCAAGTTGTGAATCTGATTAGTTCCACTGAATTTAAATATAGTTCAATTCCAAGGGATATAATTCAGGAGGAAGGGGCCTGGCAGGATGGCTCAGTGGTCTAAAGCACCTGCTTAGGAAAGCTTAGGCGGCTGCAGGGACCTCCGTGGTTCGATCCCCGGCACCACATGCTGCGCCACCCCTGCCCTCAGGGCAGGCTGAGCCGGCCATAAAAATAAGTAAAGAAACATGCGCCGAGCGTGGTGGCACACGCCTGTAATCCTAGCACTCGGGAGGCTGAGGCAGGAGGATTGGTGCGAGTTCGAGACCAGCCTGGGCTACAAAAGTGAGCTCAGGACCAGCCTCAACTGCATAGCGAGACCCTGTCTCAAAAAAGAAAAAAAGAAAAAAAAGTTCTGAAACAAGAAAAAAATGAAATAAAAAAAATAAAAATAATTCAGGAGGAAAACTAAACACAAAAAAGAGATATAAGAAAATGATAATAAAAGACAAATCAAGATAAGCACAGTATATAAGGCAACAAAATGACTGGTTTTGATAAAGGTATTTTTTTCCAAAAGGTGAAAGCACAAGGCGAGGCAAAGTACTGGACAGTAATAGCATAAGCCCACATGAGCTGAGAATGAATTGGTCAGTTTTGCACTTTGGAATAAAATTGTGAGTCTGAGGATGGAGCGCATACCTCAGCAGCTTGTGAGGCCCTGCATTCAGTCCCCAGCATGGGAAAGAGATTCAGGGTAATCACTGAAGAACAAAAATGATACCTTAACTTTCAAACTAGTGCAAGAAATGAGTAAGTGAAGGGTTAAGTAAATTCAACTTGGCAGTTAAAATAGTAAGATGGAAAAAAAATACTGAGATGGGTAAACTTACAGCCTGAATGCAGTTGGTTGAAAGTAGGGGTAGAATGAGGTTTATCAGGGAAATTTTAGCCAAAATAGACTGGTGGAACTATTTCAATCACACATGACTGGAAAAAGCAGTTTTTATAAAATGTCTTAGCATAGAAATAACCACATGGAGATTATAAATAATCAGAAGGTAAAGCAACTTTGAACTAGTATACACATGATGTATGTCAGAGTCACACACTGAATGTTAAAATCCTTGATAATCAGGAGGGATTTTAATAGGCAGCCTGAATAAAGACAGCATAAGGGGTCTCCTAAGAAAGCACCACTTAAAAATAGCTAGGGGTTGGGGAGATAGCTAGCAGCCTAAGTGCCTGCCTGGCAAGCACAAGGCCTTGAGTTTGATCCCTGGTATGGGGGTGGGGGGGAATCTATAATTTTATAATATCTCTACCACATCTAAAGAAAACACTTGAGAGGAATGATATGTTTAAGAAATGATACTAAGACAGCTCTCCACAGGGAAATTAGTCTGAAAAGATGGATGTCTAGTCTTAGTCTTCACAGGAAACTTGTCTCTTCAAGCCATTCTTCTGTGGTGAAGAAATCATGTTTCCATTACGTACTGTTCCTTCAACAGAGTGGTCAACACTTGCTACAGGCAACACACCTCACTATGGGATGTTTCTTTTAGAAAATGTTTTCCCCCAAGACTAATGTCAGCATCCTTTGGTAGCTACTTCTGTGGACTTCTAAAGACATGTCATAGAGTAGAAGTGATAGCCTGGAATCTGGTTTTTTATGTATATGCTCCTGTATATGAATATTTCCAAGAGTATTCTCTTAAGGGCCAGCAGTATAGCTCATCAGACTAAGTACTTGCTTAGGTAAGCGCAGGGGCCAGGGTTTAATCCCTGGCACCCCATGCCACAGCAGCCCCTGCCCCTGGGCAGTCTGAGCTGGCCATGGAGTCTGGGCATGGTGGTACCTGCCTGTAATCCCAGCACTAGAGAGGCAGAAATCAGGAAGATCACTGTGAGTCTGAGCTGCGTAGAGACACTGCACAAAAAAAAAAAAAAAAAAAACTTAAAAATAAAAAATATAGGGGCCGGGGAGATAGCTTCATGGCACAAGTGCCTGCCTGGCAAGTGCAAGGTTGTGAGTTCAAACCTGGTCCCACCAAAAAATAAATAAAAATAAAAAATATTCTCTAAAATAAAATCTGAGCAGTTTTTTAAAACTCTGAAAAGTTCATATATGAATCAAAAAATAAAAGCAAGCAGGACGTTCTTTTTTCAAGAGCAAACCTGGTTGAAAATACTAAGATACAGGTTTGTGGTACTGTCAAGTTCTATAAAACTGACTCTTGTGTTTAATAATTGGTTCTGTAAAATCTATTTCAGCTATTGCTTTTTTGTTCTTAACTAAATCATGGTGATTATTGAACATTTTAATTCAGTGATATGTACTAAATACATCATTTGTCAAGTACTTTATTAGACCCATGCCATATAGATTAAAGCGTCGATATATTCTGAAAAAATTTTAAATATATGTACATACAGTATATGTTTTATATGTATCCTTAAATTCTACTGTAAATTCTTAGGAAACTAAACAGAAGTCACTAAAGTACATTAGGATTTCCACTGTCTTCCTGATAAGGACTAGAGTTCTAATGAAATATGCTTATACTGTACAATAAATGGAGAGGTACACGTCTATCCTCCTAACATCCACCTACAAATTAATAGTAAAAATGAATGATTTAAGGTATGTATTTTGAGGGTTGTTGTAAATTTGAATGATTAGCCTAGTGATAATGAAAATAAAAATCTCCAGCCGTACCACTTTGAACGTGCCTGATCTGTTCTGGTTAGAAAGAGTGTCTTAGAAAGTGTTAGGATTTTTTTTTTTTTTTAAATGCTTAGCCCTGACTATTCTGTCCTTAGGAAAGTAATTAATCATAATTTTAACCAAAAGAGAAATAATTATTAAACTTTACCTGTTGGGTTTTACATCTGTTTTTTACTGAAAGGTAATAATTTTAACAGACAAATTTATGGGTTTCCCCTGTTCAATACCTTTAAGGCAAGAATACTCCCTGCATGACACTTTTCTCATCGTAAAATTTTTCCATAATCCCAAAGTAGTTTTGGAAATTCAAACAAAACCTTTTTCAGGGGTGAAAATCTGAGCAGTTTTTTAAAACTCTGGAAAATTCATATATGATTCAAAAAGTAAAAGCAAACAACTTTTTTTCCAAGAGCAAACCTGGTTGAAAATGTTAAGGTACAGGTTTGTGGTACTGTCAAGTTCTATAAAACTGACTCTTGTGTTTAATAATTGATTTTTCAGGGGTGGGGAGATAGCTCAGGAGCTTAAGTGCTGCCTGGTAAACACAAGGTTCTGAGTTCAATCCCTAATACCAAAAAGAAAAAGAAAAAAACCTCAGTTTTCCAGAAGTTAAATATATCCCGAATTGTATTTTAACCTGCTCATTTTTAAAGAGTAACAAATCTTTTGTATGAAACATGTTGAAAATAATTATAGGTATATAAAATCTAATCTGAAACTTTATTAAGAAAACAATGTTATCTAGTGCTTTTTAGCCTTCTTAAAACAAATGAAAAAAAAATCAATTGCCTAACAAATGCAATTAAATAAAAACATTGTTACTATTTAGTAGTCTTTAAAACTTACCTGCAGAAGTGTGGGAGAAGTACCCTTTTGTTTCCACTTCACTTACAACTTTTCCTTTATATCGGACATCAGTCTCTTGATAGAGAACATTTTTAATTAAAATTAGGTCACTTGAAAAAGTAGAGAGGTTCATTTCCATAGTGTTGAAAACTGTAGTAGAAGAAATACAGTAATGTGTGCTTTCCTTGGTCTTTCTGCTTGTCCTTGCTCAGTTCAAGGATAATGCCCCAAACAGCGATAATAGGTGGTTGTTGGCATTTGGAACTGTTCTTCAGATTTAAGACACAGTGCAAGAAATTTTCTTGCAAGATAAATTTATAATTTGTCAAGTCCAAAATGTGTGAGTCTATTGAGAGAAGAATTTATAAACAAGAAGAAAAGTTCCATGGTTCGTTTTTCGTGATCTTTAGTTCAGCACGGTGCTTCTCGTGTAGCCTGAAGGAAGGCTGTCATCCCGTCAGCTGCAGCTCTGCTCTGGTGGTATGATTCTGTAATCAGTGCAGGAGAAAGGATCTGTGGCAGCTGCATTAGCCTGGCCTTCCTGGACCAAGATAAGTAAAGAGCCTCTCTGCTACAGCATTCGTAGATCGAAGAGGTAAAACCCCATGAGAAGCGACAGACTTCAGACTGAGAAAGGCTGTGTGTGATGCTCTGACATTTTAAAACTGTGTATTGCTTGCTGTTCCCTTTGTAAGCCCCTGCTTTTTCATATGCTAGTAAAACCACTACCAGGGTCCTTCTTGGTAACTTTTTAAATCCAAAATTTTGGAATTTCCAAAGATGATGCTTTTCATCATGATTCACTAATTACTCACCTTTCCTTCTACGATAGTATTTTCAGATAAAAGCAAATTTTATCTTTATTTGCTTTTTTTTTTTTTTTTTTTCTGATGTAAGGTCTCACTGTGCAGTTCAAACTCATAGTGATCCACCTCTCCCAGCCTCCCCGGTGCCAGGATTACAGGCATATACTACCATGCCTGATTTCCGTGGCCTAACATCGGCGTGCCCTGGTTTCTGGGCCTGGCACAGCTTGCAGTACCAGGGATCAGACCTAGGTCCTTGTGCTTCTCAGGCAGGCACTTAGACTACCAAGCTATCTCCCCAGCCCTTTTTTATTTTGAGACAAAATCTTGTTGAATTGCCCCAGCTGGGCTCAAAACTTGTGCCCCCCCCCCCAAATTAGCCTCCAGTGTCATGGATAAGAGGTGTACTCTCCCCATCTGGCTTGCTGTTGTCTTTTTAAATTTTTTTATTAGCGTGCATTCACAGTAGATGAGGCTCACATTCATCCTGGAGAGTTGGTGCGTCCTCGTGCGCCCCTTTCCCTGTCACAAAACTCTGCCTCCATTTCCTGTTGCCTTTTGTTTTGCTCTTTAAGTATATCTGTTTCTCATAAGAGAAACTGTGAATTACTTTAAGCTTGTGTGTCTGCTCTTTTTCACTTGCGATTATGGCTTCAAGTCTGCACCCACGGTGTATAAATTGTGTGTAGAAAACCACATTTTCTTCACCCATTTTTCTATTGACGGCACATAGAGACTGCTTCCAAGATTGTTATTATGAGTTGTGCTGCTGTAAACATGCGTAGCCATGTGTAACTAATATGGTATTTATAAATCTGTTGGGAAGATACTGTGTTGTTATCTTAATTGTAAAAATTTTTTAAATTGATTACTACGAGTCGGGCATGGTGGCGCACGCCTGTAATCCCAGCACTTGGGAGGCTGAGATAGGAGGATTGGTGAGAGTTCGAGACCAGCCTGGGCTACAAAACTGAGCTCAAGGCCAGCCTGAACTGTACAGTGAGACCCTGTCTCAAAAAGACAAAAAAAAATTGATTACTACATTAAAAAAAAACTATACATGCATGTGGGGCTGGGGAGATAGCTCAGTAGAATAAGCACATGCCTGGCAAAGATCTGAGTTCAATCCCTGGTTCCACACAAAAATAAATAAATAAATAAATAAATAAAAACTACACATGCAACACTCATCTCTTTCAGACAGTTGTGTTAAATATTTAACACTTTATATGTCTGCCTGGGAATTCAGACGCTAGATTTATCAGAAGGCTGAGGCATGATGATCACTAGGGGTTCAAGGCCAGCCTGAACTGCATAGCAAAACCCCCTTGGAAGAAAGAAAAAGAGGGAAAAGGAAAGAAAAGAATAAAACAGAAATTTACTGGGAAATAGGAATAGCTCCACAGAGACAGAAGGGGACCCAAAAGGATTGCCCATGATTATAATATTTTTAGACTATGGATGCAGTATATCTGGTGTCTTCTAACTTGATTTAGTTGAGAGGAGACCAAATACTAAATTATAAACTGAGGTGCTTGCAATACAACAGCTTTCTTTTTTTTTTTTTTTTTTTAGAAATAATTCATTGTTGTCTCATTAATTTTTTTTTAATTTTTTTTAATTTTTTAATTTTTTTCTTGTTTTCAGAACCTTTATTTATTCACTCATTTTTATGGCTGGCTCAGCTCATCCCGAGGGCGGGGCTGGCGCAGCATGTGGTGCTGGGGATTGAACTGCGGTCCCTGAAGCTGCCCAAGCTTTCCCAAGAAGGCACTTTAGACCACTGAGCCATCCCGCCAGGCCCCCAATACAACAGCTTTCTATTACCTACCATAAGTTTTAAGTTTTAGCCAGTGTTCAGTAGATGATACCATTTACATTTCAGAAACTGAGCTTTCTCTACCCGAGATGAGTGATCTTTTGACTAAAAGGATTAGGCTACTAAGGAAACCAGACCACATTTACCAGCCTTGCTTGTAGCTACATAGCTTTTTTGCTTTTTTGCTTTTTTTTTTCCCCCTACCTAAACAATCTACCAATGAATCCGCTATTATAGTCATAGAATATGGGTAGTCCCTCCTCTAGGGTGTGTGTGTGTGTGTGTGTGTGTGCGCGCGCGCGCGCGCGCGTGCATGCACGTGTGCATACATATTCTGCCTCATACCAGCTCCCTTTCCCATCCTTCTGATGGGGGGCACTAAGGTTATTGCTGTCTTAGAGAAAATGGTTTATCAGAGGAAAGCCATTGGTTTTTTCACCAGCCAGCAAAGACCCGTTTTGTTTTGTTTTATATTAGAGAAGGGCTTTCAGATAGGAAGCCAACATAAAAGTGTATGTGGCTATAGAAGTGCACTGTTTGTTCCCTGGTGTGAAAGTTTCTGTCACTATCTTTAAAAGTTTTGTAACTGAGTACCACCACCAAAAGGCTTAGACACCCTTTTCTGTTTGGTACCATATTGAAAATCTCTAGCCTCCTAAAGCCTTTTAGGAAATAAATCAGATCTAAATACCAAATGAGTCAAAAAGATGAGATACACATGACAGTGGTTCCCAGCTCTGTTTGGGGGAAGTTTCACAGCTTCTGTACAAGTCTTCAGGGATTCCACAACATCTTTGGATTAACTTGAATGTTGTTGATCTCATGTGTGCTGTACTCCACTCAAGGTGACTTGCCGAGTATAATACTGAATCGTAATATGTTGTTGGATCTTCAACAGGGCCTCAGAGATAACTCATTTCCTCAGCGTTTAAAAATTTCTAAATATTTAAATAATCCCAATACCTTTTGTCATTAGTGTTTTTAACATTTTCAAAAGAAAAGAGCCTTCATTTGAAAAGCAAGGGAAACATTTGATGTAGGATATTTTTGTCTGTAAGTTGGTATTTTTCATGGAAGTACAGCCCCTTCTGTCATAGTCGCTAACTTTTTAACCACTGTATGTATAATGAGCTGTACATACAACGGATTTGGAACTAGTGGTGTCAATGTGTAGTGGGTGTTCATTCACTCATTTGCATTCATCTTGAGAAAAGCCATTTATTTATAGACTGGGAGATAGCTCAGCGGCTTAAGTGCCTGCCTGGCAAATATAAGATCCTGAGTTCAATCCCCAGTACAAAAGCAAGGAAAGTTATTCATAAAAGAGAGCTCCATTGTTACTTGCTATAGCAAAATAAAAGTAGGAAAAGGATTTTGCCCAAAGTTTACATCCTTTGTAGTATAGTCAGGGAAAATACTTCAGGATGTCTCAGAAAGTGAATTGTTGACAGGATATGTTGGGCCTTGGAATGTGAATTCTTTTGAGAGAAGAATTGTTAGTTTTGAGTTCGAAGAGGGTCCTTTGCAGTTCTAGCTAGCTGGTGAACTTCTCTGCCTTTCCTCCCTAGTGGCAGTGACAGGCTTAGTGGCAGCTCCCTGAGCTCTCTTGCCAGTTGCATACACTGAGCATTTGATATTTTGGCAGACAGAGCTGATTCCTCAATGCGTGTCTGAACTTCTACAGGTCCACTTCTGGCAGAATTGAGTGTGACTCTTATCCTTTACCCATTAAGCTATCACTGTAGCTTCCTTATCTTTATTTCTTCAGCAAACATGCCTTTGAAAGTGTTGGGCTCTTTTTTTTGGCAGTTTATTTGATAATGTACAAGTATAGAAGCCTGTGTCTTGTTTTTAAATTATGTTGGAATTCTTGAAGAAAAAACAGAGGACTTAAGTGAAAATTTTATCAGAAGTTGACAATTCTGATGGACTTATTTTGATTTTCCTAAGCATTTTAGAATCCTTTTGGAAAATATATTTGGTTGCTTCTCTGGTCCTCTCTGACCTTGATATAGTACATATAGTAAATTCTGTTTTATTACTGTAAGTCATAAGACATGTATGGATACACACACAAACATAGCATTAGGGGAAAACTAGAGCCTTTTCCATTTGGACTCTGCTGCTTTGGTGTTCCTTAGCCAAGATTGGAAGAGGTGTATTTAAAGAAGGTGGCTGCATGTAATTGCCATATATGGAGTCTTCTCAAAGCCTCAGTCTGATTTACTGTATGTTAGAATGAGCATTATCTGCTAAGAGCATAGCTAAAACCCTGAAGTAGATAATGCTTAATGTTTATCTCCTCTGTAATAAGGCTGCTCATGTTCTTCTTCCACTGAGATGTCAAAGCTGACTTACATTCCACAATTACTTGTTGAATTTTGGTTGTACAATTCTGTACAGAGAAAGGCACCATGAAAACAGATTCTAAACACAGGAAGCTAGTCATGAGAGGCCAAAGCTCAAAGGCTGAGCAATCTGGGCTTCCTTCAGGAAGTAGGGGCACCTGGGAGGCCCATGGCCAGACGAAGGATCCAAAGGCTTAGGACAGTTTTGATGTGATCAGAGATTTTTCTCAACTGAAGAAGTCCCCTTGTCAAATGCGGGGGAAGATTTTTCTCATCTTTATTCATTAAAATGAAGCCATTGACTGGCTCTTGTGTGTCAGTGTTTTAGTTCACTCTACAGTAAAAATAGAAAAATTCCAATTAAAATTTCACATCTATGGAGAATTTTTAAAGTTGTGATATCCCATAAAATCTTTTGTGAGCTAATGACCTTAATTTAGTGTAAAATGGGGGCGGGGGGCAAACCTGTAACATACATCTTAATTTGTTTTTAAGCCCAAAGAGGTTAAAAATGTGATTTGAATTGTTGTCACTTTACAATAAGTAAGTACATTTAGGGTTGCAGTTTGGGCAAACTTTTAAAAAGTTCACCAATCACACTGATACATAGCCAGCAAATAGCTTCATCTTAATGAATAAAGATAATGAAAAAAGTTCTCCCTATTTGATACAGGAGCTTCTTGGGTAGGAAAATTTCTGATCATATTGGAACTTCATCATATAGAAAAAACATGTGATTTGCCATTAAAATAATTAAACCATGGCTTTTTGAATTGATTTTTTTTTTTTTTTAAATTTCTTTTTGTACTGAGGAATGAACCCAGAGAATGCTATAAGAGTTCTATTTTGGGCCAGAAAGATAGCTCAGTAGCATAAGCGCCTGCCTGGTAAGCACAAGGTCCTGAGTTTGAACTGCAGTACTGGGGGGTGGGGGTGGGGCCTATTTTTTATACTAGCATTTATATTTCCCATAGTCTGTGCTGCCTTTTTAATCTGCAATTTAACTTGATTGTTAAAGTAATCCTTTTTTAATGTGCTGCACTAGTCTTCAAGCATAATTGAACCTCACTGACTTATGTCTATGAGAAGGTTTGACATTACTTTGATCCAGTGAGCCCTAGGCATGTGGTATGTAGTGACAAGACAAGCTGGCCTAAGAATGAGGATATCCACATTCTAGTATGATCCTTAAACTTTTTTTCACTGATTTGTTAATAAGTTAGGGTCTCTTTAGCCTTTATTTTCCCACCATAAAAATACAGTGAGGCCCCAGGCATAGTGGCACATGCATATAATCCCTGTTAATCAGGAGTCTGAGGCAGAAAAATAACAAATTCAAGGCCAGTCCAGGCAACTTAGTGATCCCACCCTCTCTCAAAATAAAAACAGCTGGGGATGTGGCTTAGTAGTAGAGCACTTGCCTAGCATTCATGAGGCCCTGGGTTAAACTCCCAAGAAAGTATATGACTTAGGATCAAACAAAATGTTACTGATTTGTCTTTGTCTCCATCTCCTAAGTACACCCTTAAAATCTAAAAATAGTACAAAAGATAATCGGGAGAATTCTGAAAGGTAGAAAAAGGAAGGCAGTATGTCCTGGGACCTGCAGGTGATGTAATAACCTGGCCACAGGGTGTCTTCCAGGTATGTACCCAGCCAGAACAGAGAACCCAGGCTTTCTTGACCTCCAGCACAGCAACACAAGGTGGCCCAGGTGGGCTTCTTCCTTGCTGAGATCCAATGGGACTTGTGCCAGCAATACTAGCGATAATCAGCATCCACTAGAGAACAGCTCTCCCTCCCTTCCATGAAGTGGCCAGTTAACTAACTTAGTTAGAGAAAGAGTTTTGCTGCGTAGTTCAGGCTGGCCTTAAACTGACTTTGTACCCAGGCTGGCCTCAGACCCATGGTGATCTTCCTGCCTCAGCTCCTGGAGTGCTGGTATTCCAGGCATGTGCCACCATATACCCAGCATTGAAAAACAAACTTCAGTTCTAAAGTCTAGCAGTTCTTTCTGCTTCCTAGAGCCAAGTAGCCTGGCCTTAGAAGCCCCTACTAGTCTCTATGCAGCATGAGAACCTGCTGACTTCCCACCTCAAGCAATTAGGAAAAAAGCAGCAAAACCAATAACTCAGAGAAAACAGGATGGGAAATAATGCCCTGTCTCACTGCCTATAATGCTTCTAATTCAGCTGCCTACAACACAGTCTCTCAGAGTTCTGTCACTGTGGGAGAGCAAGCACCACCAAACCCAGCTCAGCTGTTTATAAGGCCAGTTATTGGCCTGATAACAAAGCAAGGCAAAGACAATACCAAAAAAAGAAAATACAGCCACACATGATAGTACAAGCCTGTAATCCCAGTCACTCAAGGAGTTGAGGTAGAATTCTAAGATTAAGGCCAACCTGGCAATTTAGTGAGACCTTATCTCAAGATTTAAGGACAGGTGTAGTGTTGTACGCCCATAATCTCAGCACTTGGGAAGCTGAACTAGGAAGATGGCAAGGTCGGCCTGAACTACATAGTGAGTTCAAGCCTAGCCTGGACTACTCAGTGAGTACCTAGGTCTAAAAAATAAAAAATTTAAGGGCTAAAGATAAAGCTCTGATAGAGCGCTTCTGTAGTAGTGAGGTCCTAAGTTCAGTGTGAAGTACATACCAGAAAAAAAAAAGAAACAGAATGTTGAGGCCTCTGAGGGAACAGAGTATTGTGAGGAAACCTTAGCAGTGCTGAAGCTGCTGGATAAGCATGATCAAGATGAGAACATCCCAAAAGCACCAAGACTTTGTCACAGAGCGCCTGGGGGTAAAGCCAGTGGGGGGAGCCTGGCCGGGATTGGCAAGAAGTTGGAGGAAAGAGGCTGTGACGAGGCCTGTGTGGTCCTTGGCCAGTTTCTGGTGCTAAAGAAAGATGAAGACCTCTTCCAGGAATGGCTGAAGGACTATGTGTGGTGCCAGCATCAGGCAGTCCCGGGACTGCTTTGGGTGCCTCCGAGAGCGGTGTGATGCTTATGCCTTCTTGTGATGCTGTCTGGGGAGCCCTCAATCCCCAGCCCCAGGTTGCGAGTCCGGAGAGTTCACAGCTGAGTGGGGGAACCTCACTCTTCTACAATGGAAAAGATTGTTGTCGTCCTCATGATGTGTTCAAGGGTCTTTGGGGAGTTCGCTCCCCCACACCATTTCAACATTTTTAGAAACGTCACTCTTTCATCCTCCCCTTGCCAGTTCCTTGATGATTACCAGCTTTCTTGAGTGAATTCCCAGTCCTTTTCCCGTATTTCCACCTCATCTCTGGTCTGTATGATGCCCTTTGGCTCTCTTTTTTGACAGAGCAGTCACTGTTTTTAGATTAATAAAGATAAGATCTTTCTTGACTGAAGAAAAAAAAAAAAAGAAAAGAAAAGAAAAATCCTACAATTCAGTACTTTCATGAACTTAGTTAAAAAGTCCTCTACCAAATATTAGCAAATGCCTGGCAGGTTTAAGGTCCTGAGTTTGATCCCCAGTATACACACACACACACACACACACACACACACACACACACACATACACACACACACACATCTAAGGCCCCTTCACAGGAATAAGTACAAATGATGACCAATCAATACATGAAGAAATGCTGACCATAATTGGTCATTAGAGAAATGCAAATTAAAAGAACTCTGAGATTTATCAACAAGAAATCAAATAATAGCAAATGCTAGCAAAGCTGCAGTAAAAAAGGAAGCCATTTATGTTGTTGTTGGGAAGTGTAAACTTAGTACTCCCACTATAGAAATCAAGATTTCTCAAAATATTAAAACTAGAACTTCCTTTTTTTTTTCTTTTTAAAGAGAGTTCTTTTTAAACATTTTTTTAATATGTATATATAGGGTATGGCTGTGCAGTTCAGAAGTATAAGACAGGAGGACTGCCAAGTTGAAATCCATATTAGGCAACTCAGAATTAGAGCAACTGCTCAAAACAGAAACAACTAAAAACCAAAGAGAAAATGGCTGGGGTTATAGAGAGGAAAGATAGGTCCAGTCCACAAGTGCTGCAAAAAACAAAAAAGAGAAAAAACAATTGATCCTTCTGTCTCAGCCTCTCCAGTGCTGGGGTTACAGACATGGCCCTTCATGCCTGGTTGTGAAGCTGGAACAGCGTGCCAAAGTTCCAGGGCTGGGGCATGTTGTTGTAAGGATTGAACTCAGGTCTTTGCGCTTGCTAGACCAGTGCTTGTGCTGCTGAGCTCTCTCTCCAGTCCCTGGAAATTCCATGTGACCCACCTATCCTTTTCCTTAAGGAGTTAGACTCATATAACAGTGGTACATGCATATCTATGTTCACAGCTTTATAATAGCTAAACCTTGGAAGCAGCCTGTTTATCCATCAGATGAGTGGATAGGAAGTGTAGTGTTTACATATAAGGGAATTACTCTGCCATAAAGATAAACTTGAGACATTTGTAGGGACATGGATGCATCCGAGAACATTAGTATACATGTGCTGCCAAAGCAAGCTCTCGAGTCCTTTATGTTAAGTGAGATCACATAGGCTGTCCCAGGATTTAGCTGTTGGGAATTATGCTGCTATGAATGTGGGTCATATCATCATAGTAGGTCTTTAGCACTTTTGAGGAGGTACCCACAAGGGCAATAGCTGGGTTAACCAGCCAAAGAAAAAACAGAAGAGACATCATGTGATCATATTTTGACACAAAAATAGTCATTTGACAGAATCCAAGGCCTGTTTATGATACAAACTATTAGGTTAGACATAGAATTAAATATTCTCAGTCTGGTAAAGAGAAGCTACAACAGCTTATACCTGACATTCTAATTAGAAAGACCGGACATTTTCCTTTTGAAAACAATAGTAAGGTCAGAACAGCTGTCCTCACTACTGCCACTCAAGCATGTCAGTGGAAGTCCCAGCCACTGCAGTGAGTCAGTAAGATTTTCCAGAAACAGTATTTACTGACTAGAAATACTAATAATACTGTAAAAAACTATGTGATAAATAAAATTTTTAGTTCTTCAAAAGAAAAAACATACACAAGTTGGGAGAGAAGAAGTAAAGCTCCCCTATTCAGATGACATGAATGTCTTTGTATAGACTCCGAGAGCTAATAAATAAGTTTGGTATGGTCCCGGGATATAAGATCAACACACAAAAATCAATTGCATTTCTGCATATACACAGTATGCACAAGGTGAAGTTTTTCTTTTGAGCCAAAACCAATTACCTTTCAATAATTAGCCAAAATGACGAACATACAGGGCAGGAGGCAGGTAATTCAGTATATATTCTCTAGGCCTGTAGAAAACAAGGGGTTGGGGGCCCGGCGGGATGGCTCAGTGGTCTAAGGCGCCTGCTTGGGAAGCTTGGGTGGCTTCAGGAACCGCGGTTCGATCCCCAGCACCACATGCTGCGCCAGCCCTGCCCTCAGCGCGGGCTGAGCTGGCCATAAAAATGAGTGAATAAACAACAGAGGCTCTGAAACAAGAAAAAAAATAAATTAATAATAATAATAATAGTAATAATAATAAAATAAAAAATTCTTAAAAAAAAAAGAAAAGGGGTTGTTTTCTGACAATATACATGGGGGTCTGCAGAAAGGGTAAGATTGTAGACAGTAAGGGAATGGTGCAGTGCAAAAATAAATGCCACACAAGCGTTACGGTGGCAAAACAGAGTCCACAGTGAGGAAGCCAAAGAGAAAAATATCTGAAGTACCAGCTTGCCCCACCCAGAGGAGCATGCTTACTGAGAACCAGTTGAGCCTGAGTTGTTGGAACCTGTTCCCTGTGAATTCATGGCATAAGCTGGGGGTATAGCTCTGCCTTGAACACCTAATTGGCAGCTTAAGTATCCTAGATCCTACTTAAAAAAATCAAGAGTGGATGTGGTGGCATATGCCTCAGAGGCTGAAGACAGGAGGATCACTGAGTCCAGTCTATGTAATGAGACCCTATATGGTCCCTGTACTAAAATACAAAAAATAAAAAAAATCCTGTGTTGTGAGGATGGTTTCCTAGTTGAACAGGTATGTGGTGCCTTTTACCTCATAAATATTTGGAGCATATTTTCATTGTACCTAGCATTTGTGTCTGGTCTCTAAATTTACTTTGGCTTGAAGATTCTGTAAATCACCATGGGAAAAAGACACATCAAAATAAATAGAAATCATTTCATTTAAAAGAAAACAAAACACTGCTGACGTAAGCACAAGGACCCAGGTTCAATCCCAGGCACCACATGCTGCACCAACCCTGTCCCCAGGCACACCGAGCTAGTAACTGAGTCCAGACATAGTGATGCATGCCTGTAATCCCAGCTGAAAACAGGAGGATCACTACTAGCCCAACTGCCTAGTGAGACTCTACAAAATACATAAATCTAAAGAAGAAAACAAAAAAGTTTCTTAATTTTGCGTTTTAGCCAAGGAGATAGCATGGGCACCTGCCTAGGCCACATAAGGTTCTAAGTGTGATCCCTGGTAAACACACAAAAAATGTTGTCATTTCCAGTCACCCCAAAATAAATAAGACATACATTTTACTTGTATCAAATCTGTGTACTGAAAATCATAAAATACTGATGAAAGGAATTAGAGAAAACATAGGTGTAGAGATGCGTTGCCTTTGTGTTTTTAAGGACTCAGCATAGTAGAATTTTTTTTTTTTCTTTTTTAGAAAAATTTTTTTAAGATTTTTTTTTTTTTTTTTTTTTTTTTTTTTTTTTTTTTTTTTTTTTTTTTTTTTTTTTTTTTTTTTCTTGTTTCAGAACCTCTGTTGTTTATTCACTCATTTTTATGGCCAGCTCAGCCTGCCCTGAGGGCAGGGCTAGCATAGCATGAGGTGCCAGAGATTGAATCGCGGTCCCTGAAGCTGCCCAAGCTTTCCCAAGCAGTCACTTTAGACCACTGAGCCATCCCGCTAGGCCCCCAGAGTAGAAGTTTAATTCTCCCCAAATTGACTTGTTGGTTTAAAACATTTTTTAGTAAAAGCTAAGCAAGGTTTTGGAGAGATATAAACAATCTTATTCGGGGGCTGGGGAGATAGCTCAGTAGAATATGCGCTTGTCTGGCAAGCACAAGGGCCTGAAATCAACCCCTGGCTCTTCAAAAATAAAAATAAAAAAAAAATATATATATATATATATATATATATATATATATATATTGTGTGTGTGTGTGTGTAACTTACATAAAAAGTACAGCCCCTAAAAACTAAAACAACCTTGAAATGAAAGGGAGAAGGAGCCGGGCATGGTGGCTCACGCCTGTAATCCCAGCACTCGGGAGGCTGAGGCAGGAGGATTGGTGCGAGTTTGAGACCAGCCTGGGCTACAAAAGTGAGCTCAAGGCCAGCCTCAACTGCATAGCAAGACCCTGTCTCAAAAAGACAAAAAAAAAAAAAAAAGGGAGAAGGAAGTACTATACCCAGTGTTGAGCCCTACTGTGTAACTACAGTAATTGAGACAGTGGTACTGCCAGAGGGAAAGGCACGTAAGTTAGTGAAACTGAATAAAGGACACAGAAACAGACCCACACAACCAGTGCCAAACTGTCTGACAGATATAAGAGGTTCCTTAATAAGGGAGGTTGTCATTTCCAACAATAATGGAATATTTGACCAAAAGAAAACCTCTGTTTTTTGGGTTTTTTTTTTTTTTTTTTTTTTTGTCTTTTTGAGACGGGGTCTTGCTATGCAGTTAAGGCTGGCCTTGAGCTCACTTTCGTAGCCCAGGCTGGTCTCGAACCTGCACCAATCCTCCTGTCTCAGCCTCCCGAGTGCTGGGATTACAGGCATGAGCCACCACGCCCGGCCAAAAACCTCACGTTTTAAACAAAAAATTAAGTTGAATCTACAACTTACATGTAAAAATATCTGCCCTTTCAGGAAAAATACAGAAAGTTCTTGGGAAGCTAAGGCAGGAAGATCAATGTGAATTCTAGACCAGCCTCGGGTACAAAAGTGAGTTCAAGGCCAGCCTGAACTGAATAGCAAGACCCTGTCTCAAAAAGACAAAAAAAAAAAAAAAAGAAAAGTTTCAGAAGTAAGGCTGAGTTTTTAGACGTTACACCAAAATAAATCATGCTTAGTGAAAAGAAAAAAAACTTTTTTTAAGATTTTTTTTTTTTTTTTCTTGTTTCAGAACCTTTATTTGTTTATTCACTCATTTTTATGGCCAGCTCAGCCCGCCCCGCTGGCAGGGCTGGCAAGCATGTGGTGCCGGGGATCGAACCGTGGTCCCTGAAGCCGCGCAAGCTTTCCCAAGCAGGCACTTTAGACCACTGAGCCATCCCGCCAGGCCCGTGAAAAGAAAAATTGACATGTTAGGCTTTAATGAAGTTAAAAAGTTGTTTTGAGAAGACCTTATCAAGAGGACAAAGAGTCTTATAACAGAATTGGAAAAATAGTTTTAAACTTTACTTCCAACAGAAGTCCAGTGTCTCAAATATATAAAGAACTCTTAAAAAAAAAAAAAAAGGAGGACATAAGCCAGACATCCTGGCACATGCCTGTAATCCCAGCACTTGGGAGGCTGAGGCAGGAGGATCAGTGCGAGTTCAAGACCAGCCTGGGCTACAAAAGTGAGCTCAAGGCCAGCCTGAACCACATAGCTAGAACCTGTCTGAAAAAGGCCAAAAAAAAAAAAAAAAAAAAAGACCTAAAATGGCAAAGAAGCACATGACAAAATGTTCAGCGTTATTAGCCATTAAGGAATACAAACTCAAAGTACAATGAGACCAGTCCCCAATCAGAATAGCTAAGTTATAATTAGCTGTCCCTGAACTCTCCAGGTAGCCCAGGCTGGCCCCTGACTAACCCTCCTGCCTCAGCTTTCAGCACAACATGCCCAGCTAAGGCTTTTGTCTTTTTTTCCCTTGTTTACAAACAAAATGATCTTTGTATGGCCGTTCTCCTGTCTTTATATTCTGCCTGTCAGCACAAGGCTGCCCTGGAGAGTGGACTGTGGTGCGTGCAGTGTGTGATAGGGATTCTGCAGATTTCTACCTGAGAACCCATAATTTGTTACAGATCAAAGCTCCTTCAAAAACAACAATAGTGACAACAGAAATTAAGGAATGTGGAAAAACAACATAACTCCTGCAGTTCTTACAGTAATGTTAAGTGGTACAACCACCTGAGAAAGCTCTACAGTTTCTTACTAAGCTAAACATGCAACTACCCAGTGACTTGATAACCATATTCTTGGACCTTTAATCCAGAGAAATAAAAGCTTAATACATATGTTCATAGTGGCTTTATTTGCAATACTCAAAAAGCCAGAAACAACCCAGTGTCCTCAGATACATGAATAGTTAAAGCACAATGGTGCATCTATCCCATGGAATGCTACTGGAGATTGGGGACAACTGTTGGTACAGCGGTGAGTTGGAGGACTTTAGGGATGGTACTGTTAGAAAAATCAATTCATACTGTATGAATGATTCCTCTTACACAACACTCACAAAATAGAAAGTAAAGATCATTGTTCACCAGCAGGTCAGGAGGGAGAGCACCCAGGAAGGTGATTAGAGCTATGAAACACCAGAGAGCTTTGTGATCATGGAGATTTTTCTGTCTTGACTAATGTTTGTCAGTATCCTGGGGATAATACTGTAGTATGTAGTTTTGTAAAATGTTATCTTTGGGGAATGTAACTTAAAGGGCACAGAGAGCTCCACTCATAATTGCATATAAAGGTAGAGCTCTTTCAAAATAAATTTATTTTTTAAAAAAAGTGAAACCAGGCACGGTGGCACACATTAGAAGGCCCAGTACTCTGGAAG
The DNA here is from genome assembly GCA_004027025.1 of Myocastor coypus. NCBI lineage: Eukaryota > Metazoa > Chordata > Mammalia > Rodentia > Myocastoridae > Myocastor > Myocastor coypus. Next base: position 41,732 of record PVJA010001068.1, on the reverse strand, counting down.
GCTAAGGCGGGAGAATTGAAAATTTGAGCCCTGCATGGGCAACTTAGAAAAATCCTGTCTCAAAACTTAAAAAGTGTGATTAACTGAGCTTAGTCCGTATGGTATGTGAATAGTTGATTTAAGGTTGGGTGTGGAGCTACTGAAACTCTTTACTGTAATGCAAATGTTATTCTATATCTGAATATTCAAGAGACTTATAGTTTCTGACATGATTAGCCACTGATCTGGATTTTCAGTAGTTAAGACTCCTCACATTTTAATGTAAATTTAGAATATGTCTTAAAATTGATATTGATATAGCCAGGCGTGGTGGCGCACGCCTGTAATCCCAGCACTCGGGAGGCTGAGGCAGGAGGATTGATCCAAGTTCGAGACCAGCCTGGGCTACAAAAGTGAGCTCAAGGCCAGCCTGACCTGCATAGCGAGACCCTGTCTCAAAAAGACAAAAAAAAAAAAATTGATATTGATAAGATCTTATTTTAATTGAAAGTTTTGAAGAGTTTAATCATAAGTTCAGTGATACTATTTTGTGGTGGGGCATTATTTACATCTACAGTGAACCCTTGACTTCCGACTCCATGCATGCCCAAGGGCTGGTTGTAACTCACGTTGCCAGTCAAGGAGCTTGGGCTTCTCTGCACAGCCTCCAAAGTCTCCTGTACACAGGCAGATCTCAGTGTCCTTAGATACTGGCCCAGATGATTTCTCAGTTAACCGCTTGTGGGAAAGAATGTTGCACATTTCCTTCCATAACTCTGAAGACTACAGTCTGTATCTGAGACCATCTGGTCCTAACTGAAGACTTTGATCATAAGTTAAAACTAAAATTGTAGTCCTCACTCAAGGGTCCACTGTAAATATTGAAAACTCATTTCTCTTCACCTTTTGTTTTTTCCTTTGTTTTTCAAGTATCAATATACAGTATCTGGTTTTATGACAAGAACGACTGTCACCGCATAGCAAAACTCATGGCTGAGTAAGTATTTTTATTACTCTATAGATTTAATTAATGAGATGTAAGAAATGGAAAATGACTTCCCATTTCCCTTGTGATTTTTTTATTGCCAAAATATAAAGGCATAAAATATGAAATCAAAAACTATCTATAATCTTGCTATTGTCTGTGTTTTCATGTATTTGTATTTCCAGCCCTTTTCGTATATATAGCTTAAATTTATAGCTATGGTTATTAGTGTGTGTGTGTGTGTGTGTGTGTGTGTTAATTCTTTATATCCTACTTTTACAGTCACCAGTAATTTTTTAAGGTTTGCATTTTCCTTTATAAACCGGGCATAGTGGCACATACCTGTTATTCCCACCACTCAAGTGGGTGAGGCAGAAGGATCATTGCAAGTTCGAGACCAGCCTGGGCTACAAAGTGAGCTCAGGGCAGCCTGAGCTACATAGCAAAACCCTGTCTCAAAAAGACCAAAAAAAAAAAAAAAAATTGTTTTTTCTTTACAGGGTGTATAACAACTGAATTACATCAAATCCTACGGCTAGTTTATAGTTTAACCACAGCTTACTCTAGGTTAGTGTTAACAAACCGCATAGGCCCAAGGACTATCAGTACATAGGGAGCACAACCTGACTACTATATGAAATGGCTACTGAAATTGCCCCTGTAACAAGTGATACTGTATCCTGGTAGAAAATGCTGGTATTTGTCTGTAATGAATTATGTTTAGTGAACTTCTTATTGACATAGGCCATCTTTATCAGGCTTCAGCCCACTAAAGGGTTATCTTCCAGAAGAGTTTTTGTGACTCAGAATCTAGACTTTGGCAAATATCTTTCATTGAATTTATGTTCTAAAGGGTACTTCAGCCCATATAAGCTCCTGTGGCCTAGCCATATTTCTAGACTGCCACTCTGGATTCCGGGAGCTTGAACACTCATTTTGAGGAGCCCAAGAGCCTGCAGAGCTCAAGGAAAATACTGCAACAGGCAGTGTACTGGTGGGCTTCTGCTTCCTTTTTAGTTTTTGCCTAAATCTTCTCAAAAATGTGGCTCTCAGTCAAATCAAAATTCCCTTTTTCTCCAGCAGAGTGTGTGTCTTAGGTTTTTTGTTCTTGGGGCAAAATATGCAATACAAAATTAGAGGAAGAAAGACTTTATTTTTGCTCACAGCTTAGAGGTTTCAGGCTGTAGTTGGCTGGTTTCAAGGTGGGGCAGCATGGTGGAAGAGAACCAGTCTGTGGCAAGGCAGGCAGGAAGCAGCAGAGCAGCGGCAAGCCTGCCTTTCTCTGTTGTTCCCTTCAGGCTCCAAGCCCACTGGTTGGTGCCACCCACAGAAGGGCAGGCCTTCTGTAATAAGCCATTTAGTTATCACACACCCTTAATCCACATTCACACACCCTAGATCAGTGGTGGCACACCTATGGCACTCACGTTTGTGTTTTTTAACACAAAAGTTGTTAATGTATGAGTTTTTTTCCTAAACTTAAAACCTCATTATTCAGGTTTAAATGAAGTGTTGACACTTTGTAATAAGGTAGGTTTTGGGTTGAAGTTTGGCCACTAAGTCTCTAAAAACTAACAGTCAAGAGCTCTAGATCCAGTAACCTCTGAAAAGCCCCACCTGTGAGCACATGAGCCTTTGGGGGAATGTGTAGTAGGTACAGACTATAGCAGTTTCTATTTACATGTGTGAAGGAACAGTCATAATTTTTAATAGTTCAATTTATAATGAATTATCTTAAAAGTATAGATAATTGACATTAAAACTTCAATTCTAAGTATATTTGCTGCTAGAGATTCAACCCAAAGAGCAATGAGCTGTATGCCTAGCCCTTTAGACTTGTAGACACCTATCGTATATTAAAAAGGGACTTTGTTTTTGTTCTTGTTGGACAAGGGTCTTGATGTAATTCAGGTTGACTTTAAATTCACTATGTTAAGCCAGGCCAGCCTCAAACTCACAAAGATTCTCTTGCCTTGGGCTCCTGAATAATGGTATTTTGGTGTGCATCATCTGTAATACCCAGGTGATGGTATTCTCTAAATAAAATTCAGAGAGTGGGGATTTACCTTAGGAGCACAAGCACCTGCCTGGCAAGCAGTAAAAGGCACATTTTCATTAATTGCTCTCAAGTCTCACCCTTACTTCAAACAGACCTCATCATTTTTGCCATTTTCTGAAGATCCTCTTTTGTTGTGTTGTCATGGCTGCCTCTGTATCCTAAATCTATTCAAAACCTTTTCCTCTTGTGGTCATTTTAACTATAAGGAAGAGCCAAAAGTTGCCTGATGCTGGATCTGGCGAGTCAGGCAGACAAGGACACGTCTTATTTCTGCGGGCCTTCTTTCCACTGGAGGGGACCTGGCAGCTGCAATCACATATTTTTAATGTATCTCAAAAAACCTCATGAAACAGTACCTCCACAACTGCTTCAAAAAATGGCATGAAAATGGGGTAGATGTGTTCAGAACAGAAGGGATATTGTGCCAGGCTTGGTGATACAGCCCTGTAATCCCAACTCTAGGAAGGCTGAGGCAGGAGGATTGTTGAGAGTTCAAGGTCAGCCTGAACTATATAGTGAGACCCTGTCTCAAAAAGACTGAAAAAAGAAGGGAAATTGTAGAGTAAATTTATCTTTTACTCTTAGCATTCACTAATATTTTGATCACCCTTTATAGCAACCCGAGGAAACCGGGCCTATCTACCTGAGGGCCACAGTTCTGACACCCATGTAATTTGAGACAGAATCTTGCTGAGTTGTCCAGATTGGCCTTGAACTTTCAGGTCTCCTTCCCCAGCCTCCCAAGAGCTGGAATTACAGGCTTGTGCCACCATGCCAGCCCTGTTTAGTACTATCTAACCTACCGTCTGTTAGCATCGTTGTCACACACACACAGTAAGTGGGAATGAACTGACATTGAGAGGCTATTCGTGTCCTTTTCCCCACAAATTCCACTAAAACAGACCTTTCAGGCTAGGGAGATAGCTCAGTGGCATAAGCACCTGGGCTGAGCTAAAGTTGGTGGAATATTCCTTAAAACCCAGCATGCCAAAAGGCTAATGCACAAGGATCACAAGTTTAAGCCCAGGGTCAGCGAGATAGCTCAGCGGACTAAGTACCTGCTTTGGCAAGTGCAGTAACCAGGGTTCAGTCCCCTTGCCACACGCAGTGCTAGCCCTGCCCCTGCCCCTGCCCCTGGGGTGCCCTGAGCCAGTGGTGAGTATGAATGTGGTGGTGCACAACTGTAATCCCAGTGCTGGGAAGGCTGAAAACAGGAGAATCACTTGAGTCCAAGCTGCATAGTGAGGCCCTATACCAAATACATAAATGGGAATAGATATAGATAAAGATATGTAGTTTTTTTTTGAAGCTTAAGCCCAACCTGGGCAACTTAGCAAAACCCTGTCTCAAAATAAAAAGTCTAAGCTGGGCATGGTGGCTCACACTTATAATCCCAGTACTTGGGAGACTGAAGCAGGAGGATCAATGCAAGCTCAAAGCCAGGCTAAACTGCAGAGTGAGACCCTGTCTCAAAAAGACAATAAAAAATAAGAAATAAAAATAAAACAGTCTGTGGTTGTGTGCCCATAAAAATCTCATGAAGGCAAACTTGTTCATTAGAACTCACATCTGAATAATTTTATTTTGAAGATTAGTTGCTTTGTAAAAACTTACTGTTTTCCTTTTATTTCAAACTTGAAGAAAAATGTAAGAAAATACCCACATGCTCTTCACCCACCTTTTAGGGATTTTTTGCTCTGATTCCTTCAAACCTTTATTGAGGGAATGAGGAAGTTGTTTAGACATGAAAGCCTGCACACTGACTGCTATGACACACCGCTATAGTTCCAGTGTCTTGGAGGTTGAGACAGGAGACCTACAAGTGCAGACCAGCCTGTGCAGTTTACCCAGACTGTTACCTTAAAAAATTGAGAAAGGCTGGGGATATAGCTCAGTATGCCTGGTTTGGTCTCTAGTACTGCAAGAAAAAAAGATTTGAAGACCCCAGCCCTATCATTGGTATGCTTAATTGAGATTTTTGTTGCTCTATGGATTTTCAAGTGAAGAATTGGCTTAAGTAATACCAGTCAAAGTAAAATGCATTCCCTGGGCATTACGTGCACACCTCTAAGCCCAGAAATCAGGAGGCTGAGAGTTTAAAGCCAGCCTAGGCTTATAGAGAGTTGAAGGGCAGTCTGAACTACATAGGAAGACCCTTTCTGGAAGAAAAAAAAAAAAAAAACCCTAAAATTAAGTGCATTCCCACTTTTTCACCAAGGCCCATTTTCAGAACTTGACCTTGTCAGTGCAAACTTAGTCATGTGTCCATTTTCAGATTTATTGTACCACTTATTGTCAGCAATGTGTAGAATATGTTTACTGGAGTTTGGTGGGTGGTGCTATTGTGGATGAAATGGTAAAACTGTAAGTTGTTTCTGGAATGCAAACTAGGACCAGCATTTTGCATTGCAAAGGCAGTATCATCATTTGACACTTATCTTGGACTCCAAAAGAGTTCTTGGGCTAGGTTATGTCTGAAGAAGCCTTTCTAAAATCTCACTTTCCTCATCTAGTGTGGTAGAAGAAGAGACACGGCGATCCCAGCAAGCTGCTCGGGATAAACAGAGTCCCAACCAGGCCAATGGCTGCAGTGACCACAAGCCTATCGACATCCTGGAAATGCTGAGCAGAGCAAAGGATGAGTACGAGAGGGTAAGGCTCTCTGGAGTCTGGGCACCCGGGGAAGGCAGGAGGCCTGCAAGAGGCTCTGAGGCCCATTGAGACCGTCACCCGAGGGCTAGCAGTAATGATTGGTTCAAAATAAAGCACGTCCATAACTTCAAGTCTGAAAGATGCTCATTGGCAGAAAAATTTCAGTTTTTTCTTTCTTATAATCATAGTGAAATTATCTTGGAAGAAGTTGGGGTCAAAGGGTAGAAGTTGAAGCACAACAAGTAATTCTAGAAAAGTTTCCTGCCCTTATTCTGCAGTCTCTTATTAGGATGTTAAATGGTCTTGGGGATTTATGTAGGTGTTGAAAAGTATTCTAATAATTTACCTCTCATAATACTAAAATGTACATTTGTGGTCAATAGTTGGTATGAAGTACACAACCTTCACTAAGTGTAATTTTTTTTAAATTTGTGTGTTTGTGTGCGTGCATGTGTGCACATGTGTGCATGTGCAGGGTCTCACTACAAGCTCAGACTCATAGTGATCCTCTTGATTTCTGCCTCCCTAGTTCTGGGGTTACAGGTGTGTGATCCACCACACTTGGACTCCATCACTGGCTCGGCACACCCAAGGGCGGGGCCAGCGTGGCATGCAGTGCCAGGGATCGAACTCTGGCCCCTGCACTGACCTAAGCAACTGCTTAGTCTAATGACCTATACCGCTAGCCCTTCTAAGCATAATTTTAATTTTGCCCAGATGTGAGGCTTTTCTGAGATTGTTTTCTGTCTCTTTTGCTTTGCATTTTACCTTTTCACTGATAAAATATTCTCTTACAAACTGAATAAAATGAGTTGTAATATACATCAAGACATTCAACATAAGCATATGAAGTGCTCAATACATACAAAGCAGTGGCCGTTCTCTGACAGCGTTTCAGCCTTACGGCTATGAAACCATCTTGGCTTTTCATTCAGTTTCCTTGGCATGAGACCTGAAAGTTCTGCTACTACATTTTATTACAGCAGAATTATGATTGTTACTCTATTCACTAAACATTATGAAAACTGCTTTCTTTTCATTTCTGTTTATCTCCAACCCATTAAAACTGTAAGAAACAGAGAGCACACTCACAGAAACTGCTGTTTTACATTTCCCAGACAGTTCTGATAAAACACTAGCTTCTGGGTTGTTAATAAATGATCTTTGAAAAAGAGGTCTAAATTGGCCAGAAGAGTCCAAGAGAGGCTGTTAGCATGTCTCGTCGTCCTCACATCCACCGAGAGCTCTATGACTCCCAAAACCGAAGGTACCACAGTAGATGAGGCAAGGTTGCCAGTTGCCAGGTCAGTTTTACTGCAGGACTGTGCTGTACCCACTACCCTGGCTGGATACCTCAGGAATCTGGAAGTTAGGCAACAAAGTTTGAAAAAAGTGTTCTGGAAGGTAACTGTACTATAAGCTATATAACTATGGAGTCTATGGCAATACTAGAAAAGCAGTCATTTCCATTACAAATTCATTGATTGATAGGAAATTGAGAATAAATTTCAAGAATCATATTTTATACTGAAAGGTTGTCTTAAAGGCTGTAGATTTATGGGCCAGGGATATAGCTCAGCAGCTTAGTGGCTGCCTGGCAAGCGTGAGGCCATGAGTTCAATTCCTGGTAACAAAACAAAAAGACTGGGAATGTAATTCAGTAGCGTAGCCATTGCCTAGCACGCTTGAGGTTTTGAGTTTGACGCCAGCACTTCAGAAGGAGATTCCCCAAAACCTATACACTTCATGAAGTTTGGGTGATCTTTTTGCTTTTCGAGGGCTTTTGCTGTTCACTGTTCCTAGCAGTGACTGCCTCAAGGTTTCCCATAGCATGGCAACTGGGTGCTGTGCACAAGGGAAAATCTTTGAAGCGCTCTGGCTTACTCAGGCTGGCAGGCATCCAGTCATGAAGGAAAGAAGTAAGCAGGCCTCACTGCCGGCTTTTGCATTTTTAGCTTTTGTTTTTGGTGCTGGGGAGAAACTCAAGGCCTTGCACATCCTGAGCGCATGCTCTGCTTCGTAGCTACACTCAGCCCGTGGCCTTACTTTTCTACACAAGCTTTAAAGGTACTCTGGCGTTAAAGTGTACAGTCTAAAAATCTAGTGTGATTTCTCGTTATATCACCAAAGGAGTAAATAGAACATAGTCATTTGACTTGTAAAGAAAATTCTTCCAGCCGGGCGTGGTGGCTCACGCCTGTAATCCCAGCACTCGGGAGGCTGAGGCAGGAGGATTGGTGTGAGTTCGAGACCAGCCTGGGCTACAAAAGTGAGCTCAAGGCCAGCCTCAACTGCATAGCGAGACCCTGTCTCAAAAAGACAAAAAAAAAAAAGAAAGAAAATTCTTCCCCAGTATGAAGTAATTTATTATCTAAAGTTAGATTAAAATAGGACATTAGTCCCAAAGGGGACTTTATTAATAGACATTTTCTCTATAAGGTAGCCTTATATTGAAAACTGTAAAGACGTATAGCTTTCTTATTTTTTTAATATAGTACATATTTGCAGTACATAATGCTTAGATTCATTGTAGGCAGCAAGTAATGTACACAAGACTAACTTCTATTTTGCAGGATTAGGAGTGGGTATGTTTTGGGACAAAGCTGGCCTTGAACTCAGTGTGGCCCAGTGATCTCAATCTCACAGGACTCCTACTGCCCCATCCCTGCTAGGCATAGATTTTTTATTTTCTTGTCTGCACCTCTGCCTTTTTATTGGCAGTAACTATTCAGAGTCCCAATGAGATTTCATTTGGTAGTGTGAGAAATTGTTTTAAAAGAACTGTGATATAAATAACTGTATATTTTTTTACTCTGTGCTTTATACAAACAATAACTTAGATTTCCCTAATGACTTCTATTGCAAACTTGGCAGTGCAGCCGTGGAGCTAGGTCTTTGTGTGCACTATCAAGTTTTTCGTAAGATGGGGCTAGTGAGATAGCTCAGTCTAAAGCACCTGCTTAAGCAAGCTCAGGGACTGCGGTTCAATCCCTGGCACTAGATACTGCGCCAGCCCCAACTCCAGGGCAGGCTGAGCCAGCCACAAAATAAATAAGTTAATTAAATTATACTTTTTCTTAAGATAAATTGCTTAAGATTAAATTGTTAGTCAAAGAATTTTGACATTTTTAAAGTTTCTACCAAGTGTTGTAAAATTAACCTCCAAAAAGTTTGTCTGAGGTGTGTGTTTCTCCTAATTAAAACAAATTCTTTGCCTGTAATTCCAGCACTTGGAAGGCTGAGGCAGGAGGATTGGTGCAAGCTCAAGGCCAGCCTGAACTGCATAGCGAGACCCTGTCCCAAAAAGACAAATAAATAAATTTCTTAAGAACTTTATGCTAAAGTACATCGTAACAATGTAAGCCCATCTCATAGCTTAGATACTGTAAATTCAGATGCCCCAGGAGCCAGGTAAGGAGTGAAGCAGGCTGCTCACACATGCTCCCCTACAAAGGCCAGGAGTGGTTGCCAGACGACCTGAGATTGCCAGATCATTCAGGGTCCCTCTGGAAGTACCAGGTCTGGATTTTTACAGTGGAACTCCCAACTGTTTTAATATCGCTAAGCATTATACCTTTTGTTTTAAAAACTTGTTACATGGGCTGGGGCTGGAGAGCTATGCTAGAGCTTTTGCTTATCATGCGTAAGGTCCCGAGTTCAATCCCACCAAAAAATAAATAAATAAAATTTTTAAAGTAAGAGCTTAATATGAAAGTGCCGACGAGATGGCTCAGCAGTTTAAAGCACCTGCTTAGGCAACTACAGGGACTGAGGTTCTGCTGCACCAGCCCCACCCCCAGGGCAGGCTGAGCCGGCCATAAAAATGAGTGAATAAACAAAACAAAGGTTCTGAAACAAGAATAAAAATAATAAATAAAACTTTTTTAAAAAAGAACTTACTGTGAACAATGAGTTTATATAGTTTATACAGTAATACTCAGCTCATGAACTTAATTATTGCCATTATTCTGGTTGTAAGCCAAATTGGTTGAGAAGTGAATCAGATTCAGTGATTGGGTTTAATGTTGACCATATGCATGAATTTCTAAACGTTCAGCTCTAAGCATTCTATGTGATACATTTGATACTGATTATTGTAACACTGCTCAAAAATAGATTTTTAGAAGAATAATATAATTCATGGGCCTTCACAAGCAGTTTCACCCTCACTCAAATAGGTAGCACTGAGTAAATGGTGGTGTGAAGTCAAACTAGCATTAAGCCCTTCCAGCTGAGGAAATGTATACTGTCTGTTCATTTAAGTGCCCATTACTGTGCTAAACATAAACCTTGCATGTGTGTCTGTAGTATGGTGTCAAGAAAATCAGTCTGTCTCTGCAGTTTAGTGCTGCAGCTTCTTTTCTTCCCTTTTTTTCCCCCTTCTCTTTCCCGCAGTCACTTGTTTTGACATGAACAGTACTCACCAGACACTGAATCAGATAGCTTAAATATAACTTGCTTGCAAAAATTTATTAACTCCGTGCCTTTTTTTTTTCCCCACCTCTTGGCTTTTTTGAGATGGTCTCACTATGTAGTTCAGGCTGGCCTTGAACGAGTAGTGGTGATGCTCCTGTTTACCCTCCTGAGTGCTGGGATTATAGGTGTGTGCCCCCTCTCCTGGCGTCCATGTCTGTCTAGTAATCATTTTAAGAAAAAAAGTATTTCACTTTTAGTATCATATGCAAGTTGCACTTAATGATGTTCAGACAGTTGGATATGCATACATACAAAAATGAAACTCAACCTAAATGTAAAATCTTACATAAAAACAAACTATCACAGATCTAAATATAAAATATAAAACTTTTAAAAGAAAAATACATATCATGCAGAAATACCAACAAAAATGAATGAGCTGTTAATACCATTTAGCAGATTGGATAAATCTCCAGAGGCATTAAGCTAAGTAGAAGCCAGCATTCTGCTTATATTCCATTTATATGAAATTTTTTGAAAAGGCAAGGCCAGCAAGATAGCTCAGTGGACTAAAGCACCCGCTTAGGCAAACACAGGGACCACAGTTTGATCTCACTGCACTACATACCGCGCCAACCCGCCCCACCTCCAGGGCAAGCTGAACCTGTCAGAGTCTGGGCAGTGATACACACCTGTAAACTCAGCACTGGGGAAGCTGAAAGCAGGAGAATCACAAGTCCAAACTGCATAGTGAAACCCTGCAACAACCAAATATATAACAAAGACATGAAATAAAACATAGTGACAGACTAGAATGCTGGTTGCCAGAAGTAGTCACAGAATATGACTACAATGGGACATCACAGGGAGCTTTTAGGTGGTAGACCTGGTCCATTTCCTGACTGTGGGGGCAGTACACAAATAGAATGATCTAGCCCAGACACATTGAATGTTATCATGTGTTGACTTAAGACATGAGAGAATAGATGGTAGAGTAATACCAGTGGCTTTTCCTTTTAAAGGCTATAAAAATAATTGTAGCTAACTCTGTTGTCTAAAATTAGGTACTCAATTTCATATTAATTGTATTATTTATATGGGAGTTCAGAGAAAACATGTAGAACTTCTGCTTGTTTTTTTTATCATAGCGTTTCTAATAGCATCCAGTGTTTTATGAGCCAAGTAATACTTTGTTTTTACATAATACACTGTCTTTTTATATATTTATTTATTTTTTTAGACTCAGATGGCTGATTCCAATATCTCCAGCCCTGGTTTACAGCCAAGCACTCAGCTTTTCAATCTGGGAAGCACTGAAACTCTAGAAGAGACGTCCTCTGGGTCACAAGATAAGGTTTGTATAGTTAAAGCCATAGCTTTGTCCAAAATCACAAGACAGTAATGTTATAAAGGTTTTAATTACGATATGAGTTTTACTTTTCACTCATCTGCCAAGATCTTATTGTAGCGACATAGCGGCATGCACTCAGGTCATCGCCCTGATGGACATAGTTTGTTCACCTCATTTTGCAGTGGTCTCCTATCTGTTATTCAGCTTTTGCCCTTGCTGCAGCCATCCTTTTTCTCAGCCTAGCAGCCAATGTGATCCTCACGAAACAAAATTCTTTCATCGGCCTAAAACCAACTAGTGGGCAGGGCATGGCTGTGTACACCTATAATCCTAGCTGCTGCAGAGGCTGGAGGCTAAAGCAGGAAGGTCAAGAGTAGGTGACCAGGGCCAGTGAGATAGCTCAGCGGTCTAAAGCGCCTGCTTAGGCAAGCTTAGGCAACCACAGGGACCACAGTTCAATCCCCAGCACAACATGCTGCCCCAACCCCACACCCCAGGACAGGCTGAGCCGGCCATAATATTTTAAAAAACAGATCAGGTGACCAGCCAGGGTGACTTAGTGTGGCCCTGTCCAGAATAAAAGGGTAGGGATGTGGCCCAGTGATAGGACATTCCTAGGTTCAGTGAACAGTACCACTGAAAGAAAACCCTCCACTGGAGGCCTATCTTATTCAAAGAATAGCCAGAGTCATGGTAGTAGCCTACAGGGCCCTACCTGATCTGACCCTGTTCCTCCAACTCTGTCTTCTGCTTTGCCTCACTCGCATGGCCTCAGATCCCTTTTCTCCCTCTTTCCCCAAATGGACCAGACACTCCTGCAGAAGGACAGGTCCTTGCTCTTGTGCCCTTAGCCTGCAGTACTTCCCTCCTAGGTATGTCTTCCTCTCCTTCCCTCTTCTGTTCTTAGATGTCCTCCTTTAGTTGAGGTCCTTCCCAACTTAAAACAACCCTTCCAAGCCAGGAATGATGGCGCATGCCTGTAATCCTAGCATTTGGGAAGCTGAGACAGGAGGATTGGTGATAATTCAAGGCCAGCCTGAACTGAAGTTCATGGCAAGGGGCTGAGGATATAGCTCAGTGGCACAGCACCTGCTTCCACGCACGAGGTCCAAGTGTAATTCCTGGTACCAATGTTTTTAAAAAAGAGAACAACGATAACTCTGTAAGAGTCACTTGAATTGAGTGTCTAAATGTGGTGACTGGGAGACGAAGCAGATGAGGAAGAGAAGTAACGAGACTGCAGAGCAAAATCCTATCTCAAAAAGACACGTAAGTGGAAGACCGTGCTCCCCGCCCCTCAGTCCTCCTGCTTGCTTTATTTTCTCATTAAAACTTACCTGCTTACTTGTTTATTTTTCTTCTTTGCTCACTGTTATTTCAGGCTCACCAAAATAGAAAGTCCATGGAATAGGCAGTTTTATCTCCCTGTTCAATGCTATATCTCTCTCACTGCTGTCTGTCTGTCTGTCTGTCTGTCTGTCTTTTTGAGACAGAATTTTGCTATGCAATTCAGGCTGGCCTTGAGCTCACTTTGTAACCCAAGCTTCTATCAAACTCATAATAGTCATCCTGGCACAGTCTCTCCAAGTGTGGGTATTATAGGCATGCACCATCATACCCTGCTCGGTGCTGTGTCTGTAATGTGTAGCATTGGAAATATTTGTTGAACTCGTTTTCTTTGTAATTGAGGACCTGATAAAGCAATAGGTATCAAGTAAAACCTATAGTTTTTAATTCAACTTTCTATACAGAATGGTAAATAATACAGAAAGAGCCCATGTGCTCACATTCCCTACTTTTCCATTGATAACATCTCAGAATTTAATATCATCCGAAGTATTGACACAATCTACACCATCTTCACATTTCCTGTTTTACTTGTACTCGTGTGTGTGTGTGTGTGTGTGTGTGTGTGTGTATTCTTTGCATTTCTGTCTCATGTAGGTCTATATGAAGGTACATATAAGATATACATAAAATATAAATCACTTTCTGCTTTTGAGTCCCACCCCCAGGATAACTCATTTTGCATATGCAAATATTCAGAAATCTTAGACTAGGCCTGGTGGTGGTGCCTATGATCCCAGCTCTTGGGAGGCTGTACACAAGTGGATCACTTCAAGTCCCATCTATTAGTGAGAACACCCTGTTGACCCTTCCCTAAAATACCAAAGAAAACAATTTCTTTTTTCAAAAATCTGAAAAGAACAATCTGAAAGTCAAAGCATTCCTGTTACTAAGCATAATAGCTAAGGGGACTCTCAGTCTATGCTCCCATATCTGTTCCTTTTATTCTGCTCCATGTGTATTCACAAGCGCAGGCAAGTACTTTGGTTGCCTTTTTATAATCATACTGCCTTGCTGCCTGTGTTTTTCTGCCTCCCTTCCCCAAACTTCATCTTTGGTGAAGTCCTGGCAACCACTGATCTGTTTTCTGGTTCTGTGTTGCCATTCCAAGAGTGTTAAATAGGAACACAAAATAGAAAATCTTTTTGAGATTCTTCTCACTCAATATAATTCTTTAATATTTTTTTAGGGAAAGGGCTATGGGGTGTTCAGGGTCCCACTAATAAATTGAACTCGTAGTGATCCGCCTGTTTATAGCCTCCCAAGAGCTGGGATTACAGGCTTGTACTACCACACCCAGTCTCCATTGCCATCTCAGCGTGCCACAGGCACAGGGGCAGCATGGCAGGCCCCGGGATCAAACCCCTGGCTCCTGGGCCTGCTTGCAGATGCTTTGATCTGCTGAGCTATTTGGCTAGCCCTAGCAAGTCATATTCTTCCATTTTCTTTTTCTTTTTCTTTTTTGTTTTATTTATTTTTGTTTTGTATGTATGTGTGCATGCGTGTCTTATCTGTCTTTGTGAGACAGGGTCTCATCATGCAGTTAAAGCTGGCCTTGAGGTCACTGTAGCTCACAGTGATCCTCCTGTCTCAGCTTCCCGAGTGCAGGAATTACAGGCATGAGCCACTGTACCCAATTTTATCTTTTTTTTTTTTTTTTTGTCTTTTTGAGACAGGGTCTCACTATGCAGTTCAGGTTGGCCTTGAGCTCACTTTTGTAGCCCAGGCTGGTCTCAAACTCGCACCAGTCCTCCTGCCTCAGCCTCCCGAGTTATTTTCTTATACTCTTTTTAACCTCTTTTTTGAAAGAACTATAGTTTCCCTCCCCCCTCCCTTTTATTTTTGGGGGGGGAATTGCTTTTTGAGGCAGGTTCTTACTACGCAAATCAGGCTGGCCTTGAACTCATAGCAATCCTCTGCCTCAGCCTCTTGATTGTTGGGATTATAGGCTATAATTTGCAATTTAGAGTTCTTTTCATCCTTTATTAGATTGATTCCTAGTATTTTATTCTTTTGGAAGTGACTATGAAAGGTATTTCTCAAATTTCTTTCTTGGTGAGTTTATTATACGGAATGCTATTGATTTTTAAGTTAACTTTGTGTACTGCTACACTACTGAATTTGTTTATTAAATCTAGTAGGTTTTTTAAGTAGATTTTTTTAGGTCTTCTATGTAGAATATTTTGTCATCTGCAAATACTGATGATTCAACTTCTTTTCTTTCATTTTTTTATCTTGTCTAATTGCTCTAGCTAGAATTTCCAGGGCTCTGTTGAATAAGAGTGGATATAGGGCCCAGCGGGATGGCTCAGTGGTCTAAAGCGCCTGCTTGGGAAAGGCTTGGGCCGATTCAGGGACCACGGTTTGATCCCCGGCACCACATCCTGCGCCAGCCCTGCCCTCGGAATGGGCTGAGCCGGCCATAAAAATGAGTGAATAAACAAACAAAGGTTCTGAAACAAGAAAAAAATAAATAAATAAAATTTAAAAAATTTAAAAAAAAAAAAAGAGTGGATACAGTAGACAATCTTGTCTTGTTCTTGATTTTATTTTATCTTGTTCCTGTTTTGTTCTTGTTGTTTTGTTTTGTTTGTTTTTTTGTCTTTTTGAGACAGGTCTCATTATGCAGTTTAGGCTGGCTTTGAGCTCACTTTTTTTTTTTTTTTTTTTTTTTTTTTTTTCTTGTTTCAGAACCTTTGTTTATTCACTCATTTTTATGGCCGGTTCAGCCCACCCCGAGAGCAGCGCTGGCGCAGCATGTGGTGCCAGGGATCGAACTGCGGTCCCTGAAGCTGCCCAAGCTTTCCCAAGCAGGCGCTTTAGACCACTGAGCCATCCCGCCGGGCCCCTGAGCTCACTTTTGTAGCCCAGGGTGGTCTTGAACTTGCACCAGTCCTCCTGCCTCAGTCTCCCAAGTGCTGAGATTGTTCCTGATTTTAGCAGGAAAGCTTTCCGAAAGTTTCTGTCCATGTAGAATGATGTTGACTCTTGGTTTGTCATAAATAGCTTTTATCAGATTGAGATAAAAACCATCTATTCCAATTTTCTGTAGGGTTTTTATCATGAATGGGTGCTGGACTTTGTCAAATGCTTTTTCTGCATCTATTAAGATGATCATACGATTTCTGTCCTAGCCACTGTTGATATGGTATATTGTATTTATTGATTTCACTATTAATGTACTATTGTTAATGTGCCTGTGTTTTGATCATGACTTGTCACATGGTATTATCACATCTAGACCTTAGAGCATTACAGGTTTTACATTTTCAGACTTTAAAAAAGTCAGAGTTGTGAGACTGTGCATGGTGGTGTGCACCTGTAATCCCAGCTCTTGGGAGGCTATAAACAGGCAGATCACTGCAAGTCCCATCTAGTAGTGAGACCCTGAACACCCTATAGACCCTTCCCTAAACTACCAAAAGAAAAAAAAAAGTCACAGTTGTTGAACCATTTTTGATAATTCAGTTAGTTATTAGAAAATACCTGGGTTGTTTACAGATTTTTGGCTATTATAAATAAAGCACCCAGGGGCCAGGGAGATAGCTCCATGGCACAAGGGCCTGCTGGGAAAGTACAAGGTCATGAGTTTGAACTCTGGTCCTACAAAAGGGGGAGAGAGAGAGAGAACACATGCATGGATGTCTATATATAGATTTTTGTTAACATGTATTATACACATTAGTGGGATTCATTTTGCTTTCTTAATACATACACACACACATACACACACACTGATGAATCCAGCTTCTCTTTGTCCACTTGATTTCCACACTGCTGTTTTATAGGTTTTTATGGAATATAAATTTCCATTTCTCTGGGATATATTCCTACAAGTCCAAACCTTGGATCATTTGGTAATTGTATGTTTTAATTTAGTAAGAAACTGCCAGCTGGAACAAGCCTACAACCCCAGCACTCTGGGATCCTGGGACAGAAGGAGCACAAGTTCAAGCTCAGCTTAGCAAGATCCTATTTCCAAATTGAAATTTTAAAAAGGGCTATGGTTACCGCTCAGTGTGAAGGCCTTAGGTTGAATCCCAGTACCACCAAAACAAGAGAGAGAGAGAAGGGGATGAGGGAGAGACAGGGAGAAACAAAAAGGAAACTGCATTGTATCCATAGTAATATTTAGGTATTTGGATAATAGTCAATTTAGTGGGGCTTTTTTGTTTGTTTTGTTTTTGGCAGGATTGGGGTTTGAACTCATGACCTTGCACTTGCCAGGCAGGTACTTGTGCCACAGAGCTATCTCCCTGGCCCCTGGATAATAGTCAATTTAAACCTGATTTTATATACATTTCTGTGACATTTGTTTGGATTTAAGGTCCTGAAGATGAAGCATATATTAAGTGTGGTTTTACTACAAAATTTTTTTTTATTTTTAAAAATAATTAAAAGATAAAAGGCAAGCCAATTTTACATGTTTGTTTTACTTTCTTAGCAGTATTTAGTGGGCCTGTGCTTTCCTCTTTCATATTTAAACCTTGAGGTTAAGGATTCTTACACTGCCTCACTCAGAGTTGCAATACTTACTATGAAACCCAGAAAAAGGAAAGGACTGGGGAAAAGTGCTTTAGAACATAAGGCGCTAGCCATTGAAAGTTGGAAGGTTTGTGTAACAAGCTGTCGATGCTCTCAGCTTTCCAACAACAGCACTGGTGATCTGGAGATTTAAGAAACTTGGATGGATGTTCAAGAAGCTGTACCCTGAACTTGAAATGGTGCAGACATTGCTGTTCCTTCAGGTTTCATGTACTTCTAACATTCCATTTTACAGACCAAAGTAAAAAATTCTCATAAAGTACTGAGGTGTGGGTACCGTCAGAATCTGTGGATTCCCTAAAAATAGCCCAACCCATAATCACATTTACACGAATACGTTTGTTTAAACACTGCCATCTAGTGCTGTGGAACAAATTATGCTGTCAGATTTAAGTACTACTAAATTCCATTTCCATTTCACAGTTCACTTACTATAATTTCCTCAAGATGTTTTCCTCATTTATGTTTTGCTTTCTGTGGTATAGGTGCATTTCACTGTGGAGTTTTTCACATGATGTTGTTTGTGCCTTTGCCTAAAATACATTGTTCTTGTTTCTGCAGAAAAAAATCCAGTGTGCTATAATTTTCAAAATAAGTTGGTTTGTGTGAAAAACAGTGTGACTGCTAAGATACTGTATGATTTGCATAAATGGAGAACAACAAGGGTGGCTTGAAGCATTCTCCCCTGGTTTGCGCCCGAAGCCTTCATGCTGAGCTACATCCTCAGTACTTTCTATTTTTCCTCTTGAGGCAGAGTCTCCCTGCATTGCTCAGGCTAGGCACAAGCTTTCTACCCTCTTGCCTTAACCTCCCGGAGTGCTAGGTATGCAGACCTGTACTGCCACATCTGGTTCCCAGCACTTCTGTCAAGTAGTCTTTTCTAAACGTGTGTGTAAAAAATAATTAACCCTGTTCAGAAACAGGCCAAAAAAAAATGAATAAGGGCTATGGATGTAGTTTGGTAGTAGGGTGTTTATCTAGCACACAGAGACCTTAGGTTCAGTCTCCTGCACCAAAGAGGAAAAGTATAGACGTTTCCAAACAAGTTATACAAGCAGCCTGCAAGCACATAAAAGATGCACGACATTATTAATCATTAGAGATAAGCAAATCAAAAGCACTGTGAGCTACACTGTATATCTATTAGGCTAGCCGATGCCACTAGGAAGGAAAGTTACAAGGGTTGGCAGGGACACAAAGAAATTGGAACTCTGTTGGATTGCTAGTGACCATATGACACAGTGCAGTCCCTGAAGAACAGTTGGGTAGTGCATTAAAAAGTTAAACATAAGAGTTGGGGTATAGCCCAGTGGTAGAGCACTGGCCTAACATGGGCAAGGCCCTAGGTATGGCTCCAGGAGCAGGAAGCATAGAAGTAACCCTATGATCTAGCAGTTACTATCCTCGTCATACTTAACTGAAAACAAGGGCTCCAACATGCTCCTATGAGGCTGGAGAGAGCCCCTGGCAAGCACAAGGACCCAAGTTCAATCCCTGGTACCACATGCTGTGCCAGCCCCAGAACCCTGGCCATATCGTACTGGTCACTGAAACTGGACGTGGTGGCACACACCTGTAATCCCAGTGCTAGGGAGTCTGAGATAGGAGGATCACAAGTCTGAACTGTGTAGTGAGACCCTGTACCAAGTATTTTTTAAAAATTTTTCTAAAAACATACTTCTGGGGCCGGCAGGATGGCTCAGTGGTCTAAAACGCCTGCTTGGGAAAGCTTAGGAGGCTTCAGGGACCGCGGTTTGATCCCCAGCACCACATGCTGCGCCAGCCCTGCCCTCAGGGTGGGCTGAGCCAGCCATAAAAATGAGTGAATAAACAAAGGTTCTGAAACAAGAAAAAAATAAATAAAATAAAAAATTATTTTAAAAAAACATACTTCTGTACCATTATTTATGATAGCCAAAAGATAGAAATGACTCATCTGTCAACATATAAATGGATAAGTAGCATGTCATTTGTATGTACAGTAGATTACTTAGGCACAAAAACATTGTAATTCTGATACATGCTACAAAGTAGGTGAACTTTGAAAACAGATGAAACCTTGAAAGCATTTCATTGTCAAATAAGCCCGCGGGTCACCTTTATGTGGTCCTTAGAATGTGCAAATTCACAGACACAGAACAACAAAAGTTTCCAAGGACTGAACAGACTGGGAAGGGGAGATGAGTTATTTAACAGATACAGAGTTTTCGTTGGGACGATGGGAAAGCCCTAGGAATATGTGGTGGTGAAAATGTCTTCCGCCTGTTGGTTCAGTTCGCTCTTATAGAGATGTAGAGTCCTCTGTATTGCCCAGCTGGCCTCAAACACCTTCATGTATGTGATCCTCTCACCTCAGCCTCCCAAGTCTCTAGGACTCCAGGCACATACCACCATACCAGGCTATGCTGAGTTTTTCCTTATGTGAGAAAGAAGCCAGATAGAATATGGCTGTGGTTTCATAAACATGTGAAGTCCATCAGTGTTCCAATTGTGAGTCCATCAGTGTTCACCACAGGAAGTGGAGCCTGTGTGCTTGGCTACAGATAGGAAGCTTCAATAGAGAAGGCTTTCCCAAAGGAAGATTCACTGTCTGTTGTGACTTATACTGAGTGAGTGTGAAATATTACCACAGGAATTGTGAACAGCTATGTCCTTTTAAATTCCTTGCATCAGGGAATGACAGAGCGATCTGTAATAGTAGACTCTTGGTATCATAATTGATTGTGTTATTATTTTGTGTTAGGGAATACGGAGTCTCAGAAGGACTTGGTGAATTTTGTTTGGTTGGTTTTGGTGGACATTTGAGTTTGTTTCATCTTGTTTTGCTGTGCTGTGCTATGCAACAAGTTTTTGCTATACAGCCCAGGCTAGCTTCAAATTTAGGGTATGTCTCTAAACAGGGTTATGTTGATTGCTGTTAAACAGTGTATGAAGCCGGGCGTGGTGGCTCACGCCTGTAGTCCCAGCACTCGGGAGGCCAAGGCAGGAGGATCGGTGTGAGTTCAAGACCAGCCTGGGCTACAAAAGTGAGCTCAAGGCCAGCCTCAACTACATAGCGAGACCCTGTCTCAAAAAAAAAAAAAAAAAAACAGTGTATGATAGGCTGGAGAAATCTCTCAGCAGTCTAAGCACCTGTCTGGCAAGCACAAGGACCTGGGTTCAGTCCTGTGTACCACATGCCAGCCCAGGCATGGTGGCACACACCTGCAATCCCAGTGAGACAGGAGGATCACTATGAGTCTGAGCTGTGTTGTGAGACCGTGTACCAAATACATACATACATACATACATATATACATACATACATACATACATACATGATTTTTTTTTTAAGCTGCATGGTAACTGACATTGTGGCACATGTCTCTAATTCCAGCACATTGGAAAACTGAGGCATGAGTATCACAGACTCAGGACCAGCCTGGGCAATAGCAAGATCCTATCTCAGAATTAAAATGGGGCACCTCAGTGTAAACACCTTGAGTTCAGTCCCCAGTACCATGGAGAAAGGAGAGGTGGGAATATAGCTTCATGATCGAGCATTAGTCTGGCATTCATGAGACCCTGTTCAAGCCCCAGCACCAAAAAACTGAGAAAGGTTGTATAATACTTGTGATAGTAATAGGCCGATTTCAATTTACTGAATGTTTGCTGAGCATTAGACATTACGTTGAAAATTTAGGGCCAGCAAGATAGCTCAGCAGACTGAGCATCTGCTTTAGGCAAGTGCAGGGACCGGGGTTCAGTCCTTCTTGCTGCCCTAACCCTGCCCCCCAGGCCCACTGAGCTGGCCACTGAGACTGGGCGTGGTGGCACACACTTGTAATCCCAGCACTAAGGAGGCTGAAGATGGGAAGATCACTCCAAGTCCAAGCTGCGTAGTGAGACTCTGTACCAATACATACATAATAAGAAAAAGAAAATTACATTTTCAGAGCAGCTATGTGATGTATATCCCACAAGTTGTGTCCATTTTTCAGATTAGTAACTAAGAATATAAAATCTCACTTGTTCACTGCTAAGAATTGGCACCTTACTAATGCAGAATCTAAGCACTGCATTTTTTTTCAGAAGTGAAAGTGAGAATAGGAAATGAAACCATAGAAAATCTTCAGCTTCGTTTATGTTCAGCTTATAAATAGATGTTGCTGCTACTTTATATCTGAAGTGAGATTCTGAATGTGAAAAATCCTTTGAAGGTCTAGAAGGTGTTGTGACAGCCTGTCTTAGTACCTAACATTATTAGTGGGGGCAGGAATTAGCCATTTGAGAATTTCTTCATTTAACCAGAAGCTCTTGTCACATTAACTTGCCAAGATGTTATGGTAGCTTTTTTATATTAACAGAATTGTCTTTATTGAATATATTGAAAATGGTTTGGTATGAAGCAATAATTTTATTTTGTTTTGTTTTTGTCTTTTTGAGACAGGGTCTTGTTATGCAGTTGAGGCTGGTCCTGATCTCACTTTTGTAGCCCAGGCTGGTCTCAAACTTGCACCAATCCTCCTGCCTCAGCCTCCCAAGTGCTAGGATTACAGGCGTGTGCCACCACACCCAGCATGAAGCAATAGTTTTTACAACTAAAGAAATCTGCCCCTTCCTCCCCAATAATTATTTCACATAAACTGCAATTTGTTGAGAACTACCTACCTCCTACCTCTCACCTGATAGATGACCTAGCCCTAGGGAAAAAACAAAACCTGACTCTCCCTTAACTTGTAAGCCCCCTGCACGTTGGCCTTCTTGTCTTTGATCAAGGGGATCCCTCACTCAGTGATCTCCCCCTCCTCATGCCACTCCAGGAAAGCGTAGGGAGAGAACATCATTGAACTGCTACTGTGCACTTAATAGGATC
This sequence comes from Myocastor coypus, assembly GCA_004027025.1. Lineage (NCBI taxonomy): Eukaryota > Metazoa > Chordata > Mammalia > Rodentia > Myocastoridae > Myocastor > Myocastor coypus. Next base: position 19,543 of record PVJA010001068.1, on the reverse strand, counting down.
CGTGACACTCAATCATGGTGCCATTCTGTAGACAGTCATGACCAGGTAGAAGATGAGGGATCAGGGACGAATGGAGAAAGACAGCGCCTGCCTTGGAGGACTTTACAAGTACTGGCATTAAACAAACACTTCTATATGCTGGGTCCCATACCTGGCACTCCCCATCATCCCTCCCTACTTTACTGAAGAGCTGAGACTCTTGAGAAGCGAATGACTCCCCAGGCTACACAGCTGAAAAGGAGCCTGGCAGGAGCCATGCTGCTCAGGGCCTGCCTCAGAGTTTGGTAGGATGCTGATGCTTCAGTACTGTCGTGTCCTGAGGAAATGCTTTTGCTCTGCCTTTGCTCTGGAACTTCTGTGGCCATTTTTGTCTTTGAGTAATTTCCAAATCAGCAGCTTCAAGTTGTAGATGTTTCATAAGACGTCAGGTGTGTTCCCAGCTCACCCCAGGTTCCCCTCCCTCCCTCCTGCTGGAGGCCATTCTTGGGCTTGTATGCCGACACAGTGGTATCACTACCAGGCTGTGCTTTTGCCTTCACCTTACTGGCTATCCAGCCTCCAATTCCTTCCGTTCTAACTCCCCAGTTCTCCTGTGCTCTGTTGGGCCCTTCGTCCAGACTCAGCTTGGTCTTACCCTCCTGGTTCACGCGTGGCCACAGAAGTGCACGTCCTTCTATACAAGCTTAAATGGCTCATTTCCCTAGCCTTGCCCGCTCTGCCATGTGGGTACGGCCCAGGTCCCCAGTGCATCTCAGGAAGCTCTGCAGTGTTCTCCCTTCATCGCATCTCCTCAGTAAGCTTCTGCCACCAGCTGCCCTCTTTGCTCCCCACTGGCCTCTCAGGTGCTTCCTGCCTGCCCGTGAGCCTCCACAGCTCTGCTCTGGAGGAGCCCCTGGCACCCAGGTGTCCTGCCTCCCCACCTCATGCTCACAGCACTGCCTGGTGCCTACAGAACTCAGTTATGAGTTCTCAAAACATTTGCCCACAAAAAAACTTGAGTTTGTGTTCTTGAAGAAATCACATGATACCAAAGTGCAAGGTGCTTTAGGGCCTTACAGGCCATATTCTAAAAATGCACATTTTTAGAACTAAATAGTAAATACGTGCTTTTGAAGGACTTGGATATTTCTCCCACAGAACATAAGCTATTTGAGTAACGTCACTCCAAGCTCAAGTCAGCAGAACCTGGTAATATGAGTCCTCAGATTTAAGTTAAATGATATACACAGAAATACTGCTTGAAGTCCCAAAGAAGTTAATAAGGGATTAGGGATTTTTTCCTTTGAATAGTGCCAGTGGCCAGCCGTGGAGGCGTACACCTGGAATCCCAGCTGCTTGGAGGCTGAGGTAGGCGCATCGAGAGTTTGAGGCTAACTAGGGCACCATAACAAGACCCCACCTCAAAATACAATAATGACTGAGATGGTGTTGATAAACTAATGTACCTGAGATAATATGTAAACTAAAATTTTTCACATTTGAATTAGCTTTTTTTTTTTTTCTTTCTTTTGTGGGGCCAGGGTTTGAACTCATGACCTTGCACTTGCCAGGCAGGTACTTATGCCATGGAGCTATCGCTCCAGCCCCTTACATTAGCTTTTTTTGCAATACTGGGGATCAAATCAGAGCCTTATTCATGCGAAGTGTTGTACTATAAGACTGTCTCAGTCACTTTTCTCTTGTTGCTAGGACAGAATATCTGGCAAGCTCCCTCCCCTGCAAAAAAAAAACCTATAACCCAAAACTAAGGAAGTAAAGGTTTACTTAGCTCATGGTTTATGGAAGTTTTGGGCCATACTCAGCTGGCTCTAAAGCACAGTGGCACATGGCAGAGGGCAGCCATTTGTGGTGGCAGAAAGCTACAAGGAGCAAGCTGCATTAGCTCAAAAGCCTCCCTTCCTTAAAATGCATTCAGGCTGTCCACTCCAGAACAGGTGTAGCACTCACACCCATAAAGCTAGGATTGGATCATGAATTAATCGTAAACTGTAGAAGCCCACCTGAGTGGTTGCTTGAGGCTTTAGAGGGACAACTAGATGCAAACCATAACAAAAATTATGTGCCCAGTCCACACACACACACACACATATCTTTTTTAAGATTTTAAGCTGGGCGTGGTGGCGCACACCTGTAATCCCAGCACTTGGGAGACTGAGGCAGGAGGATAGGTGTGAGTTCAAGAGCAGCCTGGGCTACAAAAGTGAGTTCAAGGCCAGTCTGAACTGCA
>PVJA010001068.1:0-17216 GCA_004027025.1 Myocastor coypus | reverse complement strand
AAGGTTCTGTGATAGGAAGGGGACCAATACTATTTAGTGATTAGATTTACTTTCTGATATTTGGGACCCGGGCCTGAGATACCATCCTAGCTTTTTATCAGGAACAGGTCAATAACCTGAGTTAGATGTCCTAGAGCACACGTATAATACCAACTACTTGAAAGCTTGAGGCAGAAGGATTACAAGTTTGAGGCCACCCTGAGCCATTTAGCAAGGTACTGACAAAAATAAAAAAGGACTCTTGCTTGATGGGGAATTTAGGTTACACTGGTTTCTCAAGATTTCTCTGACTGATTGGATTTGTTCTTCAGTCTGCTCCATCTAGACATAAACATCTGACAGTGGAAGAGTTGTTTGGAACCTCTTTGCCAAAAGAACAACCAGCAGTTATGGGTGTGGATGCAGAGGAAATCGAGAAGCTCCCGGGAGACGCCTCCCAGAAAGAGGCCAGCTCGTTCCTACCACTTCCCTTTGAACATTCTGGAGAAGCTGCTCAGCTGGAAAGCCTGGGTGTCCATTCAGCGGTGCACCACGCAGTCCAGCCTGAAGTCTCCACTCCAGTGCTCATCACCCCAGCATCAATCACGCAGTCTAACGAAAGGCATGCCCCAAGCTACACGATCCCACTGAGCCCTGTTCTCAGTCCCACTCTGCCCCCTGAAGCTGCTGCTACACAGGTGGCCACTGGTTTACCTCGAAATAGCACCATGATGCCCGCAGTGAAAACCACACCTAGGCGGAGGTCTCCACTCTTGAACCAGCCAGTCCCAGAGCTCAGCCACAGTGGTCTCGTTGCCAGCCAGAGCTCCTTCAGGGCCCCATTGAGTATGATGAACACAGCGGGCACATCCCTTCCGAGCATAGATCTTCTCCAGAAACTCAGGTTGACTCCACAGCACGACCAAATACAGGTGCAGACACTTGGGAAAGGCACAGTAGCACCCAGCTTTCCTCCAGCAGGTGGCCAGCTGGCCACACCTGAGAGCTTCATCGAGCCTGCCTCAAAGACAGCAGCAGCAAGGGCTATGGCCTCAGCCTCTCTGAGCAGCATGGTGCTTGCTCCCCTTCAGGTAAGGCAGAACGGTATGGGTGGGATAAAATGATAAAGCCTGGTTGTGTGAAGAGTTTCTCTTTTGGAGTACGTTACAGATAGGAGAAAAGGGTGCTAGATAGCTTTCAGTAACCATGGCAAAATACCCAATAACAGTCACCCAAAAGAAGGAAAGATTAACATTTACTCACAATTGGAGGTTTCCATCCATGGTCAGCCAGCCCAATAGTTTCTGGGCCTGCAGTGAAACAGCACCATGGTAGGGGAGGGTATCATAGACGCATTTGGTCACCTTGGGTTGTTGAGCAGCAGAGAACAGGAAGGGGCAGGCAAGAGCCACCCCTGCAGGGCACACCTCTGGGACCTGCCCGGCTTGCTCCAGTGAGGCTCCCCTCCTGAAGGTTCCAACATGTCCAACAGTTCATTCAGCTCAGTAGACTAAGCACCTGCCTAGATGAACACGGCCCAGGTTCAATCACCGGCACTACTTGCTGTGCTAGTCCTGCCCCCAGGTGCACTGACCAGCCAGTATGATGGTGCACATCTGTACAAGTAGGATCACTATAAAGCCACACTGCGAAGTGAGAACACTATACCAAATACATTAAATAAAAAATTGTTCATTCAGTTGTGAACTCATGAGTGGCTTAGTCCATTGATACGATCAGAATCATCATGATCTAGTCACTCCACACAAGCCCAGCTCTGAAAATTTCTATGTTGGGAACCAAGCCATTAGCATCCATCTCCAGAGGAATTTTAGGTCCAAATGAGGACAAGATAAGAAACACTGTAGTAAGTATAGTTGCTAAGTGGTACAGCTTCATTTGCTTAAGGTTATTTCTACCAGTGAAAGCTAAGAGACTTTTCCTATCTGGCTATCCATTTTAGATTTGTTTTTATCTGACATATCTAGTCCTCTGTCTCAAACCGTGGATTCCAGATATTCCAAGCATCAGGCTGTCTAACTTCTTAAGTGCCTGTTCTGCTAGCAGTGCCGTAAGAGCATCACAGGTGCAAAAGCAGGGGGTCCAGCAAAGCTTCCGCTTCCCAGGAAGCTGTTCTTTCTGCTGTAGTCTAAAGACTCGGGTTAACTATAGCTGCCTGGTGCTGGCAATGTTACTTGAGGCAAGAATAGCATATGTAGCATGACACGCATTCAGCAGCCTGGGCAGCCGAAGAGCTTCGAGAGAGTCTGCGTCAGAATTGAAAGACTGGGGATGCAGCTCAGTGTGACAGCCAGGGAAGGCAAGGGCACCCACTGTTCTTTTCTGGGGCAGGAAGTCATGAGAAGTGGCTCTACCCATGAAAAGTTGAGCCCTCTTGTCCTGTGCTAGTACCTTGTTATACATGGCATGCGGGTGAAACCACACCTGTGGCTCCTGAATCTCCACCACCTGACCTTTTCCTGGTTCCTTACCGTGGTGATGGTTCAGTGACAGGGCTTCTGCCCCAGTGTCACCAGGTAAGAGCCAGCCCCACATCCTGGTGGGGGCATGGAGGGCTCCTTGTCTAAACGCCCCATTTGCCCTGCCATGGGACAAAATTGCCATGTCCCATCACTCCTCATGGTATCTGTTAAGCTTTTCTGTCTAAGTTCTGCTTAGAACTGGAAATACACAAATTCTTTTGTGGAGCAGCCCGTCTGCAGGCCTGCTGTGTAAGGAAGAGGTGCCTGTTCACAGGTTTGAGTCTGTGTCACTGGGCCTAGCAGGGATCACAGTGGCTTTAGGCAGAGGACTTTGTCAGCAGCTGTGGGACCTTGACAGGAACTTAAGAGGGATGTGAGACCCCTGTCCTATGCCCCCAGAATTCCCAGAGATGGCCTTGAGAGTGTGGCCAAGGGAGCAGCCCTTCAGCCAGGTCAGAAAAAAATAGCATATGGGGAGCCCTGGACAGGAGAACGCACCTACAGAGCTCAGTGGTAGGGTTTGTCTAGCAGGAGCAAGGTCCTGGGTTTATTCACACTAAAAACCCCAAAGCTACAGTGAGATGGACATGCATTGTGGGAAGGCAGGGAGGAGCCTACTCGGTGGTGAGTGGAGCTGGAGGTCGGGCTTCAGGGATCTGAGTTTGGTTTTCAGCCTGGGAAGCTTCATGCGTTATGAGGAAAGAACAGGCTCCAGAGGAAGGCTGGGCAGTGACCCAAGTGGAACCCGAGTCAGGCCTAAGTTGGAGAGCCTGGACAAGCAGATGGTTAAAATAGAGCAAGAAGAGATTTGTCCTCTACCCTAATTCATGGATTTGCAGTTTACAATGGAGAAAATTGACTTAAGTTCAGGTGACTCATAGGTAGTCACAGACCTGAAAGAAGGTAGAGCCTGCTACTCTTAAAACAGAAGTAAAAAAAATAAAATAAAAAATAAAACAGAAATAGTTACCCAGACGTGGTAGTGAATACCTCTAATCCCAGCACTGAGGAGGCTGAGGCAGGAGTCTCACCCTGAGTTTTGAAGCCAGCCTATGCTATGCTGTGAGACCCTATCTCAAAAAAACAAGGTAGTAGTGGTTGCCTTTAGGATATTAGTCTTGTACCCTTGAATGAGAGATATAATTCCCAGTCTTTAACATTTTGCCTACTAACACATAGATTAACTGTCACATTTACTGTGCTTTGCAACTATGGCACTGGGAGACTGAGGCAAGATCACACATTCACGGCCAACTTGGACAACACAGTGGCTTAGCAAGACTCTGTCCTCAAAGAATTGTAAAGGGGCTGGTACTGTAGCTTGGTCAGAGGCCCTGGGCTCCACCCCAAGAGAGAAGGGGAGGCAAGAGCACATGAGGAAGAGGGTGAGCCCTGGAGACTGAATTGTTGCTTAGCTAGTGGGGTGTCCTCATCTCTGACCAGTTGTGTAGAAAGAAAACTTGGTTCCTGGTTCCATCATTGTCATTTTCTAGCCTTTGCTGCAATATAAAAAAACAAAACATTGTGTTCAGTTGATAACTTCATGTCCCTAAGCAGTTCCTTCCACTATCTGAGTTCTGAAGGCACAATCAGGAGCCCTGACCCAGGCCTCTCCTCTGGTGACACCCTGCTCTGTGTGCCTCCGGCAGGTGTCCATCACTCACCTATAATTTTTTATTTATTGTGGTAGTAGCTAAGTTTTAGGACCTGTACTTTATTGGGCTCTCAGATTTTACTTTTTAAGTTCTTTATCTCGCATCTCATGAAGACCAAATGGTCACGTGGGAATGTGCCTGTGCTGACTACTTTTCAGTGCCAAGTCTAACTTTATCAAAAGATAGCAGGCTGTGGGTGGAGGTGTCCATTAGCTGTAGAGCCCATGTCTGAGGCCCTAAATTTGATTCCTCAGCACAAAAAAAAAAAGTACTAAGCAACCAAGATCTGTCATTTGTACCAACAGCAAAACTGGCTTATCCTTGGTTTTTAGGAGAAACTCAGGTTTCAGCTTTTTTTTTAGAGATACCAGTTTGACCCATGTCGCTTTCCTTAAGGAAATTGAGGACGGAGGCTGCTCAAAGCCCACATGGAGTCCAGTGACTGGTTGCATGGTCAGAAGTTCCTATCATCCTTTTCACTCAACGGCCCAGGAATTGATTAATATCTAAACTGTTACCATTAGCTAGATTTTTCACTAGTGACGAGGAAATTTTAATTGAAATATACTATATCTGTTTACCTTTCTTATTAAACATTTCAGTCTGTGCCACAAAACCAAGATCCTGAAGTATTTGCCCAGCCTAAGGTGTTACCCAGTGCCATCTCGGTAAGAACTTTCTCTTTCTGAAGAGTATATTATATGTCTTTTAAGTTGTATTGCAGTGAGGTAAACTATTCTCACCTTAGTGAAAAAGTTCAGCCTTCAAGTCCAGGCACCTCTCAGATGTCCTCCTAGACTGGGCCACTCTGCTCCACAAGTAGAGCCTATTACTGTGGCCTCTGGGGGGCCTCACTGGAATCTGCTAGTGTGTCAGCGTGTGTGTGTATGTGTGTTTGCTGTACTGGGGACTGAACCCAGGGCCTTCACACTGAACTACATCTCTAACCCTTTTTTATTTTTTGAAACAGAATCTGGCTAAGTGACTAAACTGCCCAGGCTGGGCTTGAATTTATGACCTTCTTGCCTCCGCCTCCCAAAGAGCTGGGATTGAAGGATTACACACCCATGGAAGCTGGTTTCTAAATAGAAAATACTCACTGCCCTCAAAAAGCTGTGCGCTTCCCCTGTGATAGCCGCTGTCCTGCCACAGTCCTCATTTCTCATTCTTGTGATTATGCTTTCAGGCCTCCTCACACACAGACACCCTACCCTTTTCTTTTTGGTATTTTGAAAAAAGGTCTCAGTATGTGCCCAGGCCAGCCTTGATTTCATTGTGCACCGGAGGCTGGCCTCGAACTCAAGATGACCCTCCTGCCTTAGCCTCTCGAGCCCTGGGATCACAGGTGTGCACTGCCGGGCGAGGCCTCATGGCGTGCACGTGTTGTTCCTACTCTCCATCACCCACCAACCTTGAAATCCACATCCTTTGTTGAGTTCTTACCACCCACCTTTGTGCCTTTGAGCAGGTAGACATCTTGAGTCTCAAATTTAAGATAAAGCCAGCTTCTGCTTGCTTTTGGGTGGCTTGTCCTGCTGTGGTGTTCACAAAGAGCTCTTAACCTGGCTTTGTACCCCCTAAAAAAGAAATGACACACAGGAGCTATAGCCATAAAACTCTGGCAAACTGAATGAGGTGACATGTAAGAGCAAGAGAGGGGCTGCCGTGTGGCTCAAAGGTAGACAGCACTTGCTTAGCATGTGTCCAGTCCTTGATTCACTCCCCAGCACCCCAAAAAGAAGAATGTGCAAGAAATCTAGAACTGTGGCAGGGGCTAGGGAGATAGCTCAGGCACACGTGCCTCCCCAGCAAGGGCAAGGTCGTAAGTTTGATCCCTGGTTCTGCAAAAAAAAAAAAAAAAAAAAAAAGAAAGGAAAGAAACATAGAACTGTGATTGATTATATCAAATGTAAGATTGTAAAACACCCATGATTCTGGTTTAGTGTATTCCGATTGCTAGCTATAGTAGCATAGAAGCACATGTACATGGAGGAAGCAAGTAGATGTTAACTATGTTTTGGTTGTTTTGAATTTTTAATTTTTATTTATTTTTTTCTTGTTTCAGAACCTTTATTTGTTTATTTACTCATTTTTATAGCTGGCTCAGCCCGCCCCAAGGGCAGGGCTGGCGCAGCATGCGGTGCCGGGGATCGAACCGTGGTCCCTAAAGCCGCCCAAGCTTTCCCAAGCAGGCACTTTAAACCACTGAGCCATCGCACCGGGCCCCGTTAACTATGTTTTTGATAATGTTATCTTTGTATAACCAGTTGGATTTTGTTTTGCTGTACTGGAGCTTATAACCACCTTTGCACAGGCAAGGCAGTTGCTGTACCACTGAGCTACAGCACAGGCCAGAACTTAATTTTTAATGTCTCTTTTCATTATAATTTATGCAACAGTAAAATAGGTTTTTTAAGGCATTCTAATACATGTATGTAATGGCCCCAGGGTAAAGCAGTCAGCTGGGTGTGGTAATACAGAGTTCTGTAATCCCAAAACTTTGGAAGGCTGAGGAAGGAGGGTCCCAAGTTGAGGCCCATCCTGGGCAAGACCCTGTCTCCAAAAATAAAAAGAATTGCTATCTTGTAGTCTGAACAAATATTATGAAGACAGTATGCAGTGTATTAATTACTGGAACTGTCCTACTAACCTGTTGTGAAACTGTCATTGCTGTTTTCATTAAAATTAATTTTATAAAAACTAACAATAAAAAACGATTGAGCCAGGCATAGTGGCACACGCCTATAATCTCAGCACTTGGGAGGCTGGGGCAGGAGGATCTGTGCGAATTTGAGACCAGCCTGAGCTACAAAGGTCAGCTCAAGGCCAACCTGAACTACATAGCGAGACCCTGTCTCAAAAAGGCCAAAAAAAAGAAAAGAAAAAGAAAAGGATTGAGGATGCAGCTTGCTTAGTGCAGGGGTTCTAGGTTCAATCATGGGAGTGGGGGTGGGGGATGAGCTGTTCAGAAACAACTTCATCACCAGAGGAAATTTTCTGTCTGGTCCAGTTGCTTCCTCAGCTCCATCCCCAAGGAAATTTTGTTTTTAGCGTAGGCTTGTTCTCATTGTGCCTGCCGTACTGTTAATTCTCATGACTACATCTATAGTGGTTGGATGTGGCTCCTTAATGACTCTAGGGCAGTGGGGCAAGCCTGTGGCACACAGGCTGCAGCAAATGATTGTCTGGGAAGCTCCCGAAGGATCCTTCTTTGCTTCATTCTGGGTTTTGTTGCTTGCTTTCTTGTTTGTGTGTGTGTTTGTTTGTTTGTTTGTTGAGTTGGGGTTTCTCTGTGTAGTTCAGGCTGACCTCAAAACTCAGGCAGGAAAAGGAAAAAAACCTCAGGCGATCCTCCTGCCTTAAGCTCCCGAGTGCAGGGATTACAGGTGTATACCACCACAACCAGCTTGGGGCATTCTTCATCTTTAGCTGACCAGGCATTTCATAGCCAGGTACAATAAAATGTTCAAATGTTTTGTTTTTAACACAGTCTCAATGTAGTTCATGCTGGCCTTGAGACTGGCCTCAAATTCTATGATCCTTCTGCCTCAGCCTGCCAAGTGCCGGAGTTATAGATGTGCACCATAGTGATGGGCCTAAAGTGTTCAAATGTTGCTACTAAATCAGTGGTTCTCAACCTTTCTGATACATGACCCCGCAATAGAGTTCCTCATGTTGCAGTGACCCCAAACCAAAAAATAATTTTGGTGGCTACTTCAAAACTGTAATTTTGCTACAGCTATGATTCGGAATGGCTTTAGGCGACCCCTGTGTTTTGGTCATTCGACGCCCACCGGGGTTGCGACCCACAGGTTGAGAACTGCTTGTTTTGCTGAACCCAAAAGAGTTAGTGTTTGGGAACTGGAGTGTAGCTCAGTTGTAAAGCACTTGCTCAGCATGCATAAGGCCCTGAGCTCAATTCCCAGTACTACAAAAGGACAGAGCCAGGTGTGGTAGTGCACACCTGTAACCCCAGCACTTGGGAGGCTGAGGCAGGGAGGTCATTGCAGGCTCAAGGCCAGCCTGAACCACATAGCGAGACCTGATCTCAAAAAGACAAAGAAAGAAAGGGAAGGAGGGAGAGAAAGGGATGGGAAAAAAAAAGCAGGAAGAGGAAGGGAGGAGATAGATAAAAATAATAGGGTCTCTATTGCTCGTGCTTGATTTTATACCACATAAAATGACCATTGCCAACCCTGCCCCCACACACAGGTTGCAGGCCCTCCATTAATGACTGCGACCACCACAGCAGTGTCATCAGTCTTGCTGTCCCCAAGTGTTTTCCAGCAGACTGCTCCAAGGTCCACAGACCTTGAGAGGAAAGTAAGTTCCTCTTCTCCCCTCACGATTGGAACACCAGAAAATCAGAGAAAGCCTTCCATTATTCTCAGCAAGTCTCAGCTCCAGGATACACTGATCCATCTAATAAAGGTATGCAGACTGTCATGGTCTTGGTGTTTGATTCATTAATAAAAGAAAATCTTACTGTAAGTTCTTACATATTCAGAAAACCAGTATTGGGTAATAATGTTTTTCCTTCATGAATTTATACTCTTGGTGGAGTAATAATTTAATACTCCATGATACTAATCATGACTGTCTCTGGGTAATTAGTTAATACCAATCGTTTACGTAATTTCTTCCTATGCTGTCACCAGGAAGTTCTGACAAGATCCATGTGACATTGATGTTCTCACTCTCTCATCTCTTCCAGAATGATTCCAACTTTATCAGTACCCTTCACGATGTTTACCTGCAGGTTCTGACAAAGAACAAAGACAACCACAATCTATGACTGGGGTGGAGGAAGTCTGGAGGCAGAGGGTCAACCTCAAAAACAAATAGGCTTCACCATGGAAACTTCCTTCTAACTAGAACATGGAGTTTTGAGAATTCTGAAAGTGAGCCTATGAGCAAGAGACTCAGTCCTTAAGAATGTTTCCAAGTGGCATTCTCAGTGATACCAGCGGTTTCACTGTGAAGCATCACCAGCAGACTTTTATTTTAACAAAACAACAACAAGATCATTATGTTAAGTTTTATGGGTGTTGTCATCATGTGATGAATGTGTGAACTAGGGAGTCTGGTTTTCAGCTTAGTGCCCTGTTCAAGGACTTAAGGAGGAGTAGCCACCAGCCTTGCAGCAGAGCTCAGCTTGCACCCCTCTCCCACCCACCCACTAGACATGTTGGTGTTAGGCCGATAGGTGTTGAACAGAGTAGAAGTCAGTTCTGAAAGTAACTTTGAGTTTTAAGGGATCAGAGGTTAAGTTGATACAGTAGGAATTATTTGTTCAAGGGAAGTATATTTTATATATGTGCCCCTGCTTGGGCCTTTAAGATTCTGGAATCTCTCAGCATTTTGGTTCTTAGCTGGCCCCACTCCTGCCATGTGGCAGACACCAGTGCAGCATTACAGTTCAAAGAGAGTCCTTCTGGGACCTGGGGCGATGTGGACTTTGAAGTAGCCTGGGGCTGGGAATGTCTAAATCCTACCAGAAATTTTTGTTTTAAGTTAAGCTTTCCAGTGGTTTTGAAAATGTTAATTTTGTATGTAAACACAGCCTTTTGTTTTCCTTTTCTGTCTGAACACAGTTAAAAGTTAATTTTTTTCTTTTAACACTGACAAAAGGACCGGTGGACCAATCTGGTAAAGCCATTGTGGTTCCGTTCCTCAAGTGTACTGAGAACAGTTTTTTAAAGCTATGCAGAAAAGGGAACTGTTGTTATTCACACTGCCCTTACTTTGTTGTAGAATACAGCATCTAAAAGGGAGTATGAGGTTGAGAACTTTACCAATAAGCTCCCAGGCTGTGAGTACTTTTCCGGCCCAAAGTGTGAAAATGTGTAAAGATGCTTTGTTATGCTGCTATTGATCTGCCATGATTTATATTTATTCTTTTATGGCATGTAATGTTTAGTAATATTTTACTGTAGATTTTGATTTACTTCGGCAATAGTAATTTTAAGATATTCTTTGGATGAAGGTATCTTTTCTAGGATGCAGGTCATTTTGTAGTATTTAACCAGTTGAGCTGCACTGCTTACTTTTCTGAGCACTATTATGATGGGGGAGAAACCCACTTGGCTCAACCAGCTAGGAGAAGGATTAGCTGTGAATGATGCGGACAGACGTGATGGCTCCTTGAGAACAATCATTAAGCTTTAATGGTAACTCAGTCATACACCGCTAGGGGGGTTTTCTAGCTGAAATCTTAGGAAATTACTTACAAATTGCATACTTACTTTAGTTCGGTCTTAGCTTTTTTAGCATAAAGAATACTTCATCTGGTTGGTTTCTGTTGATCCAAAACATGCTTCCTAGAAAGTGTTTCTGCTCAGTTTACTGTCTCCTCTTTCTGTCTGCCTAGTTAGGTGTGGATTGTGTAGAATTCAGGGACACTTACACGTTTTCATACTCAATTAGGAGTAGTTTCTTTTCAAAGATCATGTATAAACTCAGCAATCAAAACTGAATTGCGTATACATCATCCGGAAAAGACAGTTACAGGAAGATAAAGTTGTGGTAAATAAGGACTGTTGCTGATACCCAGAGACGGTGTGCAGAAAGCCACATGGCTGTTTTTGTAAAATGATGTTTTCCAGTAGGTTTGCCCAAGGGTAGTCTCAGTGGGCTTTAGCAACCAGGTGGATCAAGGATTCTCATCATAATAGACATTTTAATTTAAATGCTTTGGGCTTTGTTTAATAATATGAGAGAGTACCCTAAAGAGGGTCTGTAATCAGTCTGTTAATTTTCACCCTTTAATCCTAGGAATGGATACGATGTACACAAAAAAAATCTGTGATAAGGCTTCCTTAGTGTGAAAGTAAATTTTAAGTGCCCAAGTCATGGAGGCTTGAAAAGGGTAAACCTTGCCACTCCCAGGTTTATCTATTCAGACTATGTACTTAAAATTCAGAAGCCAGAAGTTTGTGGTCCTGATTACTAGGAAGTTCCGGCCAAAATGAATCCCCAGAGGTCAGGCCCAGCCTGGACATGTGCAGACGGATGACCTTGGCGAGTTGTAGTTCAGTTGCCTTATTCCTCATTCAGGCTTACTCCAGAACCTCATGCTAGCTTAGATTGCACATTTACATTGCTACCATGTCCTTACTGGAAATTTAGTAGAATGGAAATGGACACCAAGATGGAGATGCTGCTTATTGGGTTTTGCAGAACGCTGGAAGGTTTGCATTTGGACCACCCTGTCCTTCTGGCCGTGCACCCTTGCCCCCCTATCCGTCGCAGCTCCACGTCTGTAAGGAGTAGCCCAGAGTATGATATGCATACGGCCTCACCAGTGGGTGGCGCTGCTCTTTATGTTGTAAAATGATGTCTTTGAATTGACACAGAAACCACACACCTGTGTACCTCACAGATGGCCTTATTCCTCTTTTTGAGCATCTCTCCTTGGTTTGTGAGTTAGTTGTTAACGTTGACCTGCGCCACTTTAGATCCTAGGTTTTTCAAGTGACCATCAGTATCAGAATCATTTCATGCAGTCTGCGTGTAGATGTCACAGCTTACCTTGAACAGCAAGTGCTTTCTGTTCAGAAGTCACATCACCCAGGCCCCTGCATCAGGAGGCTGCACAGGCCTGACCTAGACCGTGTCTGCTAGGTTGCACATGTCTAGGCACTTGCTCCCTTTCCAGCCGATGTTCTCTTGTAGAAATTGTAAACCCCACCAAATCTACTATTAGGGAAATACTTTTAGACCGTTCAGCTTTATTACTTTCCTGCCCCAAAGAATGTAGTTTGAATTTTTCTCACTTTTGATAGTAGAGGCCATAACTGCCATTCTATTACTAATAATGTGATGTGAAATTGAAGGTGCCTAACTGCTTAAAAAAAAAAAAAATCAGCCATCATACACTGTCACTTAGAGAGGACAAGGCAGCCCAGGCCCAGTGAGCTCCATCCACTCAGCAGAGCAAGGAGGACCGAGGCGCCACAGCTGGGCCCTGCGGCCTCGCTGCATGTTCCCTGCAGAGCACGCTTCTTGCCTCCCTTTGGTCTTTCTTCAGCTGCATCTGCGGTGCCTTCTGGAAGCATCAGTGCCCTGTGTTTTCTTTGCCCAACATGTTAACATCAGAGTGGAGCAAAGCAACTTGCAGTACGTTTTTAAAAGCTGTGCTTGAGAACATTGCCGAGAGTGGGCCGAGGGGCCTGCTTCCCAGCCAATCTCAGCAAGAGAGGGAGGCGCAGGGTTTCGTGCAGACTTGGATTTCCCATCTTCGTTTAACATGCAATATCAATCACTCTGAAGTGGGAAAAATGCAGTTGTGTTTCCCTCTGGTCTGTGTGAATCCTTAGGAAACATGTTTCTAAACTGTGTGTTCTAAATGCTCTCTGTGTCCTGTAGCACTGCTTTGGCGGTCATCTTTCGTGACTGCCACACCAGGTTCTCCGCTCCCTGCAGTGTGGGGCGAGAAGTGGAGCAATGACGGCAAGGGTTTGTGTTCCGCAGGCGCAGCGCTGCATCATTAACATTTTTAATGGTATGGGTTTTATACCATCTGTGTGTTTGCAAATATTAAGTTATTACATGTTTTAAGATGAGCATTTTTCATCCTAAATTTTATATGTTTGCAAATATATTTTTTTAATAAAATTTCAAAACCAAGTTTAAGCACCTACTAAATGTTTACTGTGTTTTTAATTTTTGGGGGGGGGTCTTTTTGAGACAGGGTCTCGCTATGCGGGTCAGGCTGGCCTTGAACTCACTTTTGTAGCCCAGGCTGGTCTTAAACTCGCACTGACCCTCCTGCCTTAGCCTCCCAAGTGCTGGAATTATAGGCATGCGCCACCTCAGCCAGCCTATTTTTACTTAATTTGTAGAAATAACTTTTAAGATGGGCATGGTAGTGCACCCCTATAATCCCAACCCTCAGGGCACTGAAGCAGGAGGCTCGCCGTGATTGCAAGGCCACACACACGTTCATGGCCAGCCTGCGTTGCACGGACAGACCTTGCCCCCAAAACAACTTTCTAGACTTCGGTGGGGTCGGGACAGCAAACAAAACCTTCCCTAGGCTGGTCAATTTAGTAAAAATCCTATCTCAAAGCATGAAAAAAGGGCCAGGGACATAGCATGATATGAAAGTTTATTTCCCAGTACTGGCAACAACAAAATTAGAACTAATTGAGCTTAAGGATCCTAACTGACTATTGCCTCTTTCCAGGTCTAGAATCTAACAACATCACATTCTACTCATTTTTTCCTTGAGTTTTTGGCTCTAGGGAGTGACCCCGGGGCCTTGCACATGCTGTAGCTCTCAGTTACCCTGGCAGCCTCTGATCAGCCTCTGATTGGTGGTTACTGGAATTGGAACCCAGCTGCGTAGTGAGACCCTGTACCAAATACATTTTTTTTTTTTTTTTTAAGTGAGTTGGTTGAGACTGTGGAGATAGCCTAGGAGCATAAGTGCCACCTATCAAGTGCAAGGTCTGAGTTTGATCCCTGACACAGCAAAAAAAAATTACAAATTTAGGCCGAACCTGAACAATTCAGCAAAATCCTGACTCAAAAAGATCTGAGAGGGGCTGGGGAGATAGCTCTGTGGCACAAGTGCCTGCCTGGCAAGTGCAAGGTCATGAGTTACAGCCCTAGTCCCGCCAAAAAAAAAAAAAAGATCTGAGAGATGGGCCAGGGAGATAGCTCAGGGGAGTAAGTACTTGTGTGGCAAGCACAAGGTCCTGAGTTTGATCCCTGGTACCACCAAAAAAAAAAAAAAAAAAAAAAAGATAACAAATAGCTCAGTGGATTGTAGTCCCAGCACTTGGGAGGCTGAGGCAGGAGAATTGGTACAAGTTCCAGACCAACCTGGGCTACAAAAGTGAGCTCAAGATCAGCCTGAACTGCATAGCAAGACCCTGTCTCAAAAAGACAAAAAAAAAAAAAAATGCCTGCACAGTCTCCCTTCCCTGCCCTGCGGACTGTGCCAGCTGGAGCTGACCTCTCAGCAGTGCTCAGCGCCACCCTAGCCCAGCCCAGCCCAGTGCCCTGCAGCAGGAGCTGCAGGCCATTGCTGGGAGGTGCCACCTGTTTCCACCAGGGAGGTGTCCCAGCCTTCCACAGTGCAGGTCAGCGCCTGCCTCCACTCAGAAACTACAAGTTACAATGACTCGGCATCTTTCCTTATGCACAAGGCAGGCAGACAGGCCTGGCTGCGCTTGGCTGGGCTCCAGCCCTGGCACTAACCTCTCATGAGGTCTTTCTCCACCTACAGGCCTTGTGAAGTGACTCAGCATCAGCAGTCCAGCCTGGATCTGGAATCCATCCGTCAGGCACACACAAGGACTTGTGCCTCTCCTGGCAACAAGAGAAAAAGGGCTTTTCTCCTGGGAGCACACAGCTAGCTGGAATGAAAACACAAGCAGTACACACATCTGTAATTCCAGCACTTGGGAGGCTCAGGCAGGAGGATCAGTGCAAGTTTGAGACCAGCCTAAACTACAGAGTGAACTCAAGGCCAGCCTGAACTGCATAGCAAGACCCTGTCTCATAAAGAAAAAAAAAGAATTAAGTACCACCCTCAGTCCAGAGCCATAAGCATCAAAACTCAGTTCCTTTACCCTATACACACACAATTTACTTATTTCTAACAGCTGTAAGAAAACTAAGCAACAATGTCAACACTACTGCTTCCACTTTCACATAAGAACATTCTTTTTTTCCTTACAATTATTTCTGCTATACTGACCTGCTGAAATCTTAAGCGGAGCTTTTCTGATGTGTTTATGTTCCAAATATTCATAGAAATCAGAAGAACAGCATCATTGCCCAAAACAGTGGAGTTAACAAAAGAACGACTTCACACCATATCATAAACGAGTACCTGAGTCTTCTTCCCACCTTGAAGAATATAAAGGCCCACCCTGAACCTAAATGTTTCTGAGCAGTCCTGGCTGCAACTTCAAGTTTGTATCATTCTATCCTATTAGCAAGCTACATTTCCAGTTTAACAGTGCTACCAAATAGGGGTTTGAAGGCTTAATAAAACAATGTTGCAAATCATGGTCAGTGAACATCTTTTCACCAAATACTTCAAGCATAAAAAATGTGAAGCAGAGATTCCACATACTGGTAGCTGCCCATAACATTAAACAAACTGACTTCTATGCATGTCTTCTCAACAGCAGATCATTTTATCGGGGTTCCATCTCTGGCACCACATGCTGCGTCCACCTCACCCCGGAACACACTGAGCAGGCCACAGAGACCGGGCATGGCTGAGCACATCTGGAATCCCAGCGCTGGGGAGCCTGAAAACAGGAGGATCACTATGAGTTGGAGCTGCCTAGCGAGATACTGTACCGAATACATTAAAAGGCAAACAAAAACCCTAGCATATCATTTTATTTATAACCATTGTCTGGTACAGGGAAACAAGTGATTTTAGCCATCATTGCAACATTGTAATCCTGATAATTTATACCAAATTATGAGTAAGTGAATGATACATGCCTAAAAATTATGATTTGTACTATCAGTGGCCACTGGACTTGGAACCAGTCCAAGGCCTTGATCTGGACTTTGACCTAGACCTAGACTATGTGATCTTGACCGAGATTTAGATCTAGGCGGTTCTTTTTCCCTTAATTCCATCTCATATCTTGAGCCAGACTTATAATGTGTTCTGGAATCTGATTTAGAGCTGCCTCTATCTAGTTTTAGTACGAATGCAGGCCTAGAATGTGACTTAGCCTTCATTTCTTTCTTGGGCTGGCATTTGGATCATGATTTCCATGCTCCTCCCCCTGCCCCTAGACACCCACAGGACTAACCCTTGAGCTTTATTTGAGCCAGTACCCCAAGGAGGTCATGATGGGAGGAGGCAGGGCAGGCAGCTGCTGGGCCTCACCATGTCTGTGGTGCCCACAGGGATACTGCCTCGAGCCAGGGGCGATGCCAAAGAGGGGTGCGATGGCAAGGGCATGGCAGCCTGCACCCTACATGGGGGCTGCAGGTAGGACCGTGATCTTGAATTGGGTTTATATCTCAAAAAAGATTGATTTCAGTGTGTGAATCTATCCTTGTCAGAATGGCTTCTGCTACGTCATGATCTTCCAGTTGCTGTACTATTTCTAGGACTGTAAGATCACCTATAGTTGTACTCGAAAGACCAACTTCTTGGTCTCCTTCCCTTCACAGCTCCGGTTCCTAGAATGTATCTCTCATAACCATCACAACGTGGAAACTTTCCTCACTTCCTTGGCTTTCATTTGGTTTGGTGTCTTCCAAGCCCCCTGTGCAAACTGTATTTCCATCTGATGTCCACAAAGCCATTTTCTGTCCAAAACAGTCTTGGATGTCAGCGGTACAAGACAGTCATGAGGAGAATGAAAAGTGAAATAAATCACAAGCATTACAGGAAAAAAAGAACAAATGAAAATGATGAGAAGAAAAAGTAAAGAAAAATCAAGTTGAAAAGATCGTATTTCAGCTCCACTAAACTCTTCCAAGCAACAAAAAATATCAAAAAAAAAAAAGGAGGGGGCCAAGATAGCTCTGTGGCACAAGTGCCTGCCTGACAAGTGCAAGGTCGTGAGTTCGAACCCCAGTCCCGTAAAAAAAAAAAGAAAGAAAGAAAGAAAGAAAGGAAGAAAGAAAGAAAGAAAGAAAAGGAAACAGCTGGGCCAGGGAGGTAGCTCAATAGTCTTAAGGGCCTGCCTGGTAAGCACAAGGACTGGAGTTGTATCTTTGATACTGCACACCATGTGGACCCCAGAACCAGGGGTGGTAGTGTGTGCCTATAATCCCAGTACTGGAGAGGCTGACAGAGGAGGATCAGCACAAGTTCTAGACCAGCCTGGGCTACAAAGTGAGCTCAAGGCCAGGCTGAACTGCAGAGCAAGATCCCATCTCAAAATGACAAAAAATAAAAATCAAATACTGCCCTTCCTTGGATTTTGCTATATGATTATGCCTTTGCCATATAGACAGTTTTCATTGGTAGGACTGCTATCCTGCTGGCTGTATGTGTTTAAGTCTTCTTACTTGATGGCCATCCCCAAGGATAAATATTTATGCCTACAGAACACATTATCTCTGTTCTCTGTTTGGATAGTGTTACTTTTTTTTTTTTTTTTTT